>ML256428.1:0-71985 GCA_005239495.1 Nicotiana undulata | reverse complement strand
TGCATTGCATACAGGGATTGCGGGCATAGACCTGAGCCCTTCCCTCATACTGCATTGCATGCATAGGGATTGCGGGCAGAGACCTGAGCCTTTCCCTCATATTGCATGCATTGTACCTTTATTTTCTTACAGAGCTTTATATATATATTGCGTTGATCCGAGCATTTGATTATACCGTTTCTTGCTAGTCTTTACTCATAATTTCTATCGATTATCACTTGCTTTACTTACTTGTTCTCTATATCGGTTACTTTGCAAACCTCAGTAGGGCCTCTACCTGACCTCGTCACTACTTTACTGGGGTTAGGCTTGGCACTTACTGGGTACCAAATGTGGAGTACTCACGCCCTTCTGTGCATGTTTTCCCCATGTGCAGATCTAGGTCCTAGTACGCGGTATCTCAGCTAGCCAGCAACAACAGTATCAGGAGACTCGAGGTATAATCTGCAGCGTTCGCAGATCTCCGAGTCACCTTCATATCTTGAAGTTGTAGTATTTGTAGATGAAACTATACGGTCTTTTGTTTTCCAGTTGTACATATTGAGCAGTAGAGCAGCTTGTGATGTATGGTGATATTCCAGGTTCTGGGTAAAGTAACTATTAATGCCGAGCGGCGTCGACTTTATTATGATTTATTTCACTTACTGTTATTTTACTTGTTTTATCTAAATTTCGCTTAAGTAATAGGCTTACCTAGTCGTCTAGATTAGGTGTCTTCACGAGACCCAGTCGGAGGGAGAATTGGGTCGTGACAGTTTATGTGCTTATTGTTTTTTTTATGTGTTACCGCTTTATAACTTTCATCATTTGCATAACCATGAGTCTTCTTTCTGTAATAAGTCATGTAGTACGCGTCGCGTACACGAACTATTTGTTGAGTCACCTTTATTTTAGGAGGGGGAGCCGTCAGACGTATGGAGTTGGTGGAAAGCTTGAGCAGCCACCATCGACCATATGCTCCCCCGCATTGCCTTGTTAGTGAACCCCAAACATGGGTCAGCCTTTACGTCATTTTTATTTGCATCATGTATCATTTAGACCTAGTAGGGCTCGGTCCTAGGTACCGTGTCCCTTTGTAGGAGGCATACCCAAATTCTGTCAAAAATGGGCCCGTGACCCATAAGGACATTCAATCATCCCTATGTGATACATGTTGCATCTTTGAGGGTAGAAAGGTCATTTGGCGGACTAATGTTTGGGAAAGAAGGGTGAAAAGTGAAGCAAGTGGGGGGCAGTTATATTTTTCTTTCACAACCTTTTCAAGAAAAAGACAAAAAAAAAATGAAAATGAAAAATCCAAAAAGATTTTGCATTTTCCCATCATTTTCCAAAAATTAAGAAAAAAAGAGGAAAAGAAAATCCAAAATTTTTACACTTTCCTATCATTTTTCAAAAATCAAAAAAAGAGGAAAAAAGAAAATCCAAAAAGATTTTGCACTTTCCATCATTTTCCAAAAAAAAACAAAAAAAAAAAAAAAGAGGAAAAGAAAATCCAAAAGATTTTACATTTTTCATCATTTTTCGAAAAAAAAGAGACAAAAAATAGGTTTTCTCCAAATTAGTTTTTTTTAAAAAAAAATTCTCTCCCGTATCCAATCTGCCTGAACTATGCATACCTGATTCTCGTCTTTCGGGACGGGATACGTAGGCAGCCCACATAGGGTTCGGTCTTCCTAGTGAGTCTTAGGTTCTTGGCTTTGCGGAGTCTTAGCCAAATCTTGCATGTTTAGCCACATTTGGCCACGTATGCCGCTTTTGTAAAATAGGGCTAATTTCTCAAAGTAGTTTCTTATCTCATGTCTTAGAGCCCTGAGTCTACAACAAGGTGTCCTCTTAGTTCTAATGTACATTTTTGTTGAATTTTGCATGTCTAGCTACTTTTGGCCACATTGGTCATTCTTGCAAAATGAGGTCATTTCCGCAAAAGTGGTTCAATCAACCATGTCTTAGGATGTTGAGTCCACAACCAGGGGTCCCATTCTTTAAGGCATGTCCTTGTTGAATTTTGCATTTCTAGCCGCGTTTGGCCATATCGACCATTTTTGCGAAATAATTTCTGGGCCATAATTATTGGGAGTTTGAAGTCATATGAGTTTCAGTGAAATATTTTTCATGTCTTAGAGGTCAATCTTAATGAGTTTGCACTCCTAGCCACCCTTGACCACATAAGCCATTTTGCAAAAATAGCCCAATCATGCCTTGCATGTATCCAATAGAAGGTGTCGTGGAGTCACATAGTGTCTTGAGTCTCTAATCTATTTGGTCTTATTTTCTTATTAATGCGTGGATCTATTTACCAGAGCTCGAGCATGACAGATACTCCAGGACCATCACATTTGGGAGCTTCTTTGAAGATATTTTTTTATATTTTGAGTCTATTTTATGTTGTCTATTAATTTTTAGTCTTCTACAGTAGTATCGAGTCTGCCAGTCTAGTTAAGATTGTCGAGTCTTTTGTTATAGTACTTCATGTTTTGTATTTGAAAAAAAGAAGAAGTTATAAATGGAAAATTCAAAAATATTTTTATTTTTAGTTTATTTTGTCAGTTACTTTTCCAGAACTACGCTTGGTCTGATTCATGTGGAACATGATATGTAGACAACCTACATAGGGTTCAATCAAATTATTAAAAAAGAAAAAGGAAAAAAAAAGGAAAAAGAAAAAAGAAAAAGAAAAAAGATGAAGCGTTGGAGTGTGAAAAATGAGAAAAATTGCGGGATGCAAGGAAAATGAGCAAGCCAGGGCGTGCTAGAAAAGAAAGAAAAGAGAAGATTGAAATGAACAAAATTGGGATGATGCCAAATGACCTTGTGACTCTCGAAGTCATTCTAGAACCGTTAATTATTGCTAGGTGCAATGCACGTAATGTGATCTTTCTATCTGATAAATGCCCTAACGCTAACATGTTGGCTTTGTTTTGCTCCTCTTTGGTATTTTAATTGTTATTATAACAGAGGAGGTGGTTAGTTTGTGGCGAGTCATCCGTACAACACAAGGTCTAATTGCAACGTAGCCATGAATGGCAACGATTGGGACACAAGTGTTGTTGATCCGCCTAAGGGTATTGTTGAATCAGAATTTGAGTTGAAAAGAAGAGGTCCTAAGGTTGAAAAGACAGATGGCCAAAATATACCAAGCCTGGATTAGTGGGCGTCCCCCACCATTATTTCTCACTAATACTCTGAAAGCTTTGTCACCATCCGTCACTGTCACAAATTCAGATTCCTACTGCTGCTGATATCTCCCCACAACCTTTTCGCACTCCACCTCCCATAACCACCTCAAAGGAGTCAATGAGTCACTTAGTGAAGACAATTTGATTGAAGTTAGTGAAGGTCCCAGTAATTGTGATGTGCAACTCAGTGGCTAAAATGTCGAGCTTGGTAATTGGATAGACACTCCTTTCTTGGGTAGCCAGGGAGGAGTTTTGGTGGTTTATTTTGTTGTCATTTCTATTGTCCGGGTTATTTCAGGGTTGTAATCTGGATATTGTCTTGTGGCTCAAACCCTTCTTCTTCTTGTTTTGCCTAGTTCGTTTAGTGGTAGTAACTCGTCTAGTGTTATCTAGGATTGTTCCAGGGTTGACCCAATGTCAATTTTGCTTGTTTTGTTCAAACCTTTTTCACCATCTGTCTAATGCAATCTCCTGTTTTCTGTTAGTTCTAGTCAATTTTTGTTTAGGTCACTTTTTCTTTTATAATTCTTTTCATTCTGACTCTAGTGACATGACATGCACACATAATTCTCAGCCTGGTCTTGAAAGTTAGTTTAATCATGAAGCAATGAAACAATTTTGAATATTATAAAAGGATGCACTTGAGAAAACAAGTAAAGATTCACACATTCTGAGATAACCAAAAGCTTGAATTGAGTGAAACTGAGACAGTCAGTCTGGGAAATCAAGAGGCTGATGAAAGCATGCAACAAGGGAACTCCTCTCAAGTAGTTTGAGGTAGATCAGTCAGTGCTGAAATGCATTCTTCCACATCGAGATAAGGTTAAGTCAAGTATGCCTCGAACTGGCGAGAGTTATTCATTGGAACAAAGGTATTGCCCATTGGTGCTTTTTGTTTGTGTTGATGCCATCGTTAGATACTATGTATGATTTCTTTTGCTTATCTTCAATTTCGTGCTTGTACCCGGCACTTTTAAAGTTTTGTATGACGAAGGCATTTTATTCTGCTACACCAAAATACTTTTATCTTTTGCTACCCTTTTTGAGCCTTAATGTGTTTTGTTTCATACCCCTACTGGGCCTGCCCGTGACTCGTGAGACTTACGTGAATCTTTGGCTCTGATACCACGTTGTCACGACCCAGAATCCTAGTCCAGGTCGTGATGGCGCCCAACAACGGAGTTAGGCAAGCCAATATGAATTGCACTAAGTGTTACCCTTCCCATTTGATTAAACAAGTCAATCTTTACCAATTTAAAACCATTAAACATGATGATAGCTTGATATAAAATTAAAATCATAACAATACATGGCCGCAATAAAACATATGTATGCATATACGACCCCAAATCCCAAAATATACACTACGTGTGTGCGAGGAACTAGTGTCACGAGTGTCATGGGCATACTAACGGAATATACAAAGGATAATAATATGTACAAATCCACAGTCTGGATGAAATAGACGGGGAAAATAACAAAAGTAAATGGAACTCCATAGTGCTGCTGGGGATCGCCAGATGAGGTAGCTCACCGTGAAGTCAAGTCCACTAGCTCAGGGTCTATCTCCGGTACTATAACCAGAAGCACCGACCTCAGTACTTGTACAGTTAAGTACAGAAGTGCAGCATGAGTACATATTAAAATAAATATGTACCCAGTGAGTATCCCGCCTAAACTCGAAGAAGTAGTGACGAGAGGTCGACTCGATACTCACTAAGGTCCATCAGTAATAACATATGATAGAATATAATGAAATACAGTAGGCATGTCAAGGAATAAGCAACAAGTACATATCAATAGCAGAAATCCAAACAACTACTGAATTAAGAAATAATGCACTTTCAAGGGTAAGACCACTGAAACGAAACCATAAACACCAAGTCTTAGATCCGCTGTGGCGTACGGCCCGCTCCCATAAGGTACCTTCTAACTCGCAGTGGTGTACGGCCCGATCCCATATATATTTCAAGTACTTTTTAACACTGCCGTGGCGTACGACCCGATCCCATATATATCACAATTACTTCTCAACACTGCCGTGGCGTACGACCCGATCCCATATATATCACAATTACTTTCAACTCTGCCGTGGCGTACGACCCGATCCCTTATATATCACAATTACTTTCAACTCTACCGTGGCGTACGACCCGATCCCATATATATTTCAAATACTTGTCGACTCCACCGTGGCGTACGGCCCGATCCCATATAGGCATATTCACTCTCAAACCTGTCGTGGCGTACGACCCGATCCCAATATCTGATAATACTTACTTTCCATAACAAATCCCTTTCAATTCAACAATTTACCATAAAGCTTCAGGGGAACAATACTATACAAAACATAATCTCATAGTACATGTGGCATCACAATGAATCACATAAAGCATTACGAGGAAGCATATAAGGAATTACGAGGAAGCATATAAGACATGATGTGGGCCTAACGACCCGGACATAACAATGATAGCCTCTACGTACAGACTCTCGTCACTTGGTGCGTACGTAGACCCCAAACAATTTACACATAGCATATACATCACCTATGGGGACAATTCCCTCTTACAAGGTTAGAAAGGAGACTCACCTTGTGTCGAATCTACCCCTCGGACCACAATTGCGCCCGAAACTCCGAACTCTACACCCGAGGACTCGCAACTAGCCAAAAGGTATACAATAATATTAATGCATGCACAATGCGGGAAATTATCCTAGTTATTCAATAAAATCTCTATTCTTGAAGAATTCCCAAATTCCAACCCCGGCCTCGCATGCTCAAATTCCGAAAATTCTCGAAGGGATCACACACCCATAGCCTAAGGATCATTAATGTGTGATTTCTACTTGAATTCATGTCCTAAAATGGAAAAATCACAAAATCCTCAAGAACCCTAAAATTACTACCTAATTCTATGATTTTAGATAATTTAGTAGGGAATTTAACTAGGAATTAATGTTTGAAACTAGAAAAATCATGGAATTTACTTACCTCAATGACAGTGGTGGAAGGTTCCTTGAAGAGCTCTCTAAAGACTTGAGGAGGAAGATGAAAATAGAGGAAATTTTCTAAGTCCCGTATTTAACAACACTGCCCAGGGATTCCTTAACTGCGATCGCGACAAGGGCCCTGCGATCGCGAAGGCCAACTGGCCAGACCTCTGCGATCGCGGCAGAGGTCTTACGATCGCGAAGGCCAACTGGCCATACCTCTGCGATCGTGGCAAGAACCTGCGATCGCGTAGATTACTTGTGCCTGGCCCTGGCTTGACACTATGCGATCGCGACAATGGGGTTGCGATCGCAAAGGCATGGAGTCCGACCTTCCGCGGTCGCGAAGAGGAAGATGTGATCGCGAAGAACAATCATCAGCTCAACCCAATTCCTTCTCCGCGATCGCGACCCACCTTGTGCGATAGCAGAGAAGGAAACCAGACAGCAAAAATCTGGTTTTTTTCCAACTTAGCTCCCGGGGGTCCAAAACTCACCCGAGCCCCTCGGGACTCCGTCCAAAAGCACCGGCAAGTCTGTATTCATGATACAGACTCGCTCGAACTTCTGGAACGCGAAAAACAACAATGAAACTCATAATTCAAACCTAAAACCAAATTGAATTATGCTTAAGAACTTAAGGTTCTAGAATCCATTTCAATGCGCCGAACCGGCCTATACTACTCGGAATGATTTCAAATTTTGCAGTCAAGTCATGAATGACGTAACAGAACTATTCCCGGTCTCGGAATTTCATTCGGACCTCGGTAAAATAAAATCACATTCCAAGCCAAATTTCAAATTCTATGAAAATCCGCAAAACTTCATTAACTCTAAATTTCCCAATTTTGATCCGAAACACGTCAAATCAAGTCTGTTTCTTACCAAATTTCACAGATAACTTAAATAACATATATTGAACCTGTTTCGGGCTCCAAAATCATAATACGGGCCCGGCAGCACAGGTTTCACATCAAGCTTCATTTTCATAAGCCTTTATTATTTTCATAAAATAATTTTCTTTAAGAATTTATTTCTCGAACTCGGGTCCTCGGAATTCGATTTCGGGAATACACCCAAGTCCCATATTTTCCTACGGACCTTCCGGGACCGCCAGATCACGGGTCCGGGTCCATTTACCAAAAATGTTGACCAAAGTCAACTTTATTCAATTAATTATCATAAATTCAACTCTTTATCAGGTTTCCACATAAAGGCTTCCCGACTACGCGCCCGAGCTATGCACGCACATCGAGGTGAGATTAACAGAGGCTTTCGGGGCCTCGAAACACAGTCATAATTAAATTTACATAAGATGACATTTTGGGTCATCACAATTGGAGAGATTGATGACTGAGTGAGGCTGAGAGCCTGATTTTGAGTGACTGTTATGGGATCGCACTGCACACCGCAACATGTTATATTGATTTATGCCTAGATTTGTCTTATGATAGCGCTTGGGCTGTTGGAGCCCATACGGAGTCTGTACACACCCCTAGTGAGCGTGATCAATATTATAGAGGGATGGATTTCCTTGGACATAGATTTGTCTGAAGTACTTGATATATGGAGATGGATTTCTCCACAGGGTTAGATTGCCCTTTTTTCTCGATACTGGATGACTTATATTGAGTGTTGTATATGTTCTGGGATGGATTTCCCTGGGCCGTATGTGCCATATACAGTACCGAGTGGTTGAGCATGATGAGTGGAAAGTGTGAAACAATGATATTGAGTACTCTGAGGGTGTGAGTACATGATTCATCTCCTAAATACATGGAATTTGCATGCACATATGGCATACATGCATAGAGATGCATTTTTACTCATGTTAGGTAATACGTCATTTATGAATCATTATACACATTGATATGTGGGTATATAGAGGTATTTTATATACTTGTTATTCGGAAAGAAAATGAAACATTTTTATTTATCGTGGAAAGGATATTTGGGAAAATTATAGTTTTCAAACTTACTTATACTTTTGGCATTTTTGGTAAGATATTTGGGATTTTCATTGAGATTCTTGAAAAGAATGATCATTTTCTTGAACTGTGAATGAGTTGATCGTTTTTAGTTCAGAGATCCTTTTATTACTTGTATTATACTGTTATGAACCGTTGTGGAATAGCGGTATTGGACCCGACCTTGTGATAGCTCATTACTGCTTTCAACCTAAGGTTAGGTTTGTTACTTACTCAATACATGGGGTCAATTGTACTGATACTACACCTCTGGACATTGTGTGCAGATGTTGGTTGCTGAGGTAGCTTTGTTCGATGGGAGCTGGATTGAAAATGTACCTGTGTCCCTATTGTAGCTGCCACTTTTTTTGGGGTAGCCTAGATTATAAAACTCTATTTATTTACTTTTCAAACAGACTATGCATTTATTTCATTTCCGCTTTGTAAATTCTATTCTTA
The DNA here is from genome assembly GCA_005239495.1 of Nicotiana undulata. Taxonomy (NCBI): domain Eukaryota; kingdom Viridiplantae; phylum Streptophyta; class Magnoliopsida; order Solanales; family Solanaceae; genus Nicotiana; species Nicotiana undulata. The sequence continues at coordinate 63,389 of ML256428.1, read as the reverse complement.
GAAGCTCATGACTACCATTCCTTGGGAAATGTATAATTTTCAGTAAAGTACTTTCAATTTGGTTGTCTTGTTAATATTATTGAAATTGGATAACTATTAGTTGTCTTACCTAGCGGCTTTGGTTATGTGCCATCATAACTAGTGGATTTGGGGTCGTGATAGTTAGAATCAGAGCTCTAGGTTCATAGGTTCTACAAGTCATGAGAAATTGTCTTGTAAAGTCTTGCAGATCGGTATGATGACATCCATACCTATCTTCGAGAGGCTACGGTATATTTAGGATATACTTCCCATCTTTCTTTCCTTATCGTGTGACACTGGTTCAACTTGAAGCGTAACTCTTTGAATTCCTTCCATGCATTCATGTGCGCACATGAGCGCTCGGTATCAGTTGTGCATCAACGACTTGTGATTCCATGGTTGTGGTGTGAAATGCGATTTTGGCGTACCGATGATGGGCCGGTCTGGTGGACTTGAGGCCGGGTTTCGACTATAGCTTGAGCACAGAGGTGTTGATTGTGTGAGCACGTGCTTTTGGCTTTATATGCCCAGTAGTGTCCCTATTAGTGGAGTTTGTGGCTGGATGGCTACGTGATGCGTTCATATGGTTTGAACGTAACAAGAAGGGTTTGCTTGAGGTGTATAAGGGGCTATTGGGTGCCTGATTTCTGTCTTTATTCGACGTACAGTCTCGAGTTATGGGCATGTTGAAGGATCTTTCATGTTATTTTGTTACACAGTGAAGTATGTTTTCAATGTCGTGATATGTGTTCAGACTCAGGAAGACTAAGTGATTGCATAATAATTATGATTGTGGAAGGGAATAAAGAGTTGTCAGTTTGAGGCAAAGCAGGTCGGTTATCTCCTACGGGGTGTCCTGAGGTTTATGTGATTCCTCTATTGTTTTGTAGCGAGTTCTATTTTACTAGTGAATTATATGTGTTGCAATTTGGGTTTGGATCGCTTATGAGAGTTGGCTTGACTGTTTAAGGGTGAATGTGAGATTTGCAGATGATATGAGATATTAGATGGTTTGTGTTACATAAGCTTATGAAGGATTTAGTTGAATTCAATGCGGGATTTTGGGTAGCAATAGAGTATGGGTATTATAAGTTATCAAATGCTTTATTCCTTGGCTTTGATCCAAGTGGCGGGAGTCTGCTATCGACGGGTTAATTGCGTAGTTATGTGTTGTATTGGTTTCTGTTTGAGGTATACTTGTGAATCAGTTATGACTTACAGAGGTTGAGATTGAGGATGACTCAAGTGAAGGAATTTCTGGATGCGGGTTGTATTACACTCTATGGATATTTGGGAATCATGGAATAATTGAGTGGTTAGTTGTGAAGGGTGTTGTGTGCATGGAGTAGGAATTCACTTGATATCTTAGGAGTGTGGGTTACTCCCTTGGGTGTTGGTGTGCTAATGGGGCACAAATCAGTCAGTCTGTTTGGTCGGTTTTATTGAGATTTGAGAAGAGTGGATAACTCTCGAGAATGGTTCTAATGCACTCAAGATTTAAATGTAGCGATTTGGAATTTTCAAGATTTGTATATGGCTAGGACCTGATATTTGCAGTGGACGGTGTCGAGACTTGCGACATTTTTATATCATTTTGGTTATGCATTTCTGTAACAAGAAGGTGAAGGAAACAATTTTAGGTTCTCATAAGGGCTCCTTAGAGTGAGTTTCTCGGTTGTGGTGCTTTGGGGGTGCTTAAGAGGGAAGTCAACGACTTGTGGGCCTTAGGGCATTGTGGTTTTATACTAGGGTCTCTTGTATGGTGAATTTTGGTTAGGAATCGTGGTGTTCTATCAAGGATAAGTATCAATTTGAAGGCAATTTGGAAAGGAATTGAAGAAATAGGACAACTTGGTAGTAGGTTGGATCAACTCAGTAATGGGTATGATTGGTTTTTAGGGTACGTGCGACATGGCTAGTCTCTACAAGTGTTTCTTGGCAATGCTCTTAGGTTTTGGCGACTTGCATGGTCTGTTTGAGTTAGAGAGATCTAGTTTTGATGGCTTGATTATGTGCAAATGAGTTTCAAAAGGTTCTCGATGGTTACTACCACGGTTCGGGGTATATTCCTACTGGCGTGAGGAGCATGTGGCATATAGTGAATTTCTCTAGGATGAAATCAAATGGAAGGTCCGCGGCTAATTGAGTATGTAGTTTCTTTTGACACGGAATGGACTATGAAGTTCTCATATTTTTCATATTATGGCATGGTATATGCGGTGTGTTGTGTGGGATTGAGATTTACGTGAGCAAGATCACAGTTCAGTTGTGAAGGGAAGGTCATGAGATTCGTGGCAATATGGACAGTTTCAGATGACTAGGTGGATTATAACTATTTGGTATGGCTTGATGAGAGTATACATTTCAAAGGGGGAAATGTCTTTGATTTATGGATACTTCGCTGGTACTCCGACACTCTCCTGGTGGATCGACTGTTGATATTTGAATTTTGCTATGTGGCACGGAAGAATTTTAGAAGTATTTCTCGTGGGATGATCGTGTATGATAGATGTGTTAGACATTCTGGTGGTGGAGTTGGGATCAGATATGGCGATTCGTGTGTTCTATAAATTTGTAGACTGGGAGTTCTCAGGAGCGGATTATTTCATGGTTGTGGACTGTGAATCCATGGCCGAAGCTAGCCAGATGGTAGTATGTGTTATGATTCAGTCATTGTGGATTTTCGGAGGTTTATTTATCTATTTGTGGGTGCCCAGAGTTGATTTGAGGGTCCATTGGTAGTCCCAATTAGGATGTGTATTCTACACCGAGTTGGATTGGTTGACGCCATAATGCTATTGTTGAGGGAGGTTTCATGCGGTTGTTGCCGAGCTTAAAAAAATATTTCTATGAGTTACTCTTCTATGCTAAGAGGAGTTGTGATTTGTTGGTCTTAGTCACACATGGTGCGGTTCTATTGTGGTCTAATAGCGGAATTTGAGCGAGATGAACACATGATTGAGGGCGTATTGGTTATGTTCTTTCGGGTTTTGTGTGGCATTGTATCATCTGATTCTCCGTGGTTTTGGTAATGCACTTTGGGTACTGGATGTCGAATTTTGCTTGGTTATTGATTGTGAGCAGGATGGCTCGAGGTATGTGATATGGACTAGCGTTTGGATGGAGTCGCGCATTGCGGTGGAGTTATGCGGAGGTATGAACCTTTGTGTTAGAGTTGGGTGATGGTTCTACGATGTGTGATGGGTCCTTAGCATTTGCATTGTGGTGGTACCCATTGAGCTTGCAGGACGATTCTCTTGATTGAGTCATTTTCTTGAGTGAATACATTTGGATTGTTGGCTATTGGTGCATGGATTGCACGGTTTATGGCTATGAGTAGTATGGGTGTTGTGTGTCAGTAAAGTAGTTGGTATTCGATAAGATGGAGTTGTTAGATCTAGGATGGGCGCTATCAGGTTTGATTGCGGTATATATTTTGAAGGATAATGTCGGAAGTCGACTTAGAGATTGGCTATGGTCTTGTTGAAGGAGAAGGAGTTCCACGGCTTGTTGATTTGATGAGTGGTTATGAGTTTTCGCGTGTTCTTTCATTACTGGTTGTGCACGAAGATTTTTGAGTGGAGTCTGTTAGATATGAGGCTTATTACCGGCATTGGGTTATTTTGAGTAGCTTTTGTGTTTAGAAATTATTCCTACAAGTATCTGAGTTATGCAATATATCATGCGATTGTAGCTTGGGTTATGTTTGCGCCTTGGTTCCGCTTGTTCAGACTTATATAGTGTGTAGGTCGTGAGATGCAGATCTTATAAGAAATTCCGGATGCTGGAAAAATTAGATTCTAAGGCTTATGGGTTAGGTTGAATTGAGAAATTTCAATTATGTTGCGTTATCAGACCTATATGGGATAGGGTGACGTGGGATCATCCCCCGAGGTATGTGCATGGTAAGGTTATGTGGCGGTTTGATGGTTTTGGAAACAACCCTTGGCATGTTTGAGGACGAACGTGTGTTTAAGTGGGGGATTATGTAACGACCCGACCAATCATTTTGAGAATTTGTACTTTGCTCAGTAGTTTACGGGTACGAGTAGCTCCGTATGATGTATTATGATTTATGTGAATCATCAGTTTTTGTTTTACAGGTTATTCAGAATCGGTTTGGAAGAATGAATTTCATTGTCGAAGCTTTAAGTTGAAAGAGTTGACATAGTTTGACTTTTGTGAATTTGACCCCAGAACGGAGTTTTGATGGTTCTATTATGTCCGGATGGTGATTTTTGACTCGGGCGTATGCCCGAATTTGCATTTGAATGTTTCTAGAAGGCTTCGACACAAATTGGCGAAAGTTGGAAATTTGAAGGTTTGGAAAGTTCATAAGTTTGAGCGGAAGTTGACTTTGAGGATATCGGATTCGGATTGTGGTTTCGGGAAATCGGAATAACTTCTTCATGTCATCTGAGACTTGTGTGGAAATGTTGGGTTCATTCCAGGATGATTTAATATGTTTCCGCGCGTGTTTTGGAAATTGAAAGTTCAAAGTTCATTGATTTTGATTTGAGGTGTGATTCGTCATTTCGATATTTTTATGTGTATTTTGAGGCCTCAAGTACATTCGTGATATGTTGTGTGACATGTGGGTATGATTGGACGGGGTCCCGAGGGGCTTGGGCGTGTTTCAGATTGATTTTTGATCAATTTTCTTCAATGTTGCATTGCTGAAGGCAACTGGTTCTGGTGTTTCCGCATTTGCGGACGAATGGACGCAGATGCGGACAATTGGTCGCAGAAGCGAGAAGAGGGTGAGTGAGGAGGACCGCAAAACCGGATTTTGTAGCACACCTGCGTGCGCGCAAATACGGAATTTGGGAGCGAATGAGGTGTGATGTTGTTTGCAGAAGCGGGATTTGGGAGCGCAGGTGCCTTGTTCTTCGCAGAAGCGGGATTTTGTATCTGCAGGTGCGGGGATTGCTGAGGATGGATATTTTCGCAGAAGCAATACATTTACCTTAGAATCGGTGGTCGCAGATGCGACGAATTGTCCGCAAATGCGAAAGTCATGGGCAGAGGATATAAAATCGAGGGTTTTGGTCTTTCTTCATATTTTGAGATGTGAGACTCGGATTGTGGTGGTTTTTGGAGCCATTTTCATCACAACGATTAGGGTAAGTGTTCTATACATGGTTTTGATTTTATTTCATGAATGTATCTTCATTTTTGGCAATTGGTTGATGAATTTTAAAGAGAAATTGGGGGGTTTTGGCCTAAAGCTTCACAATACGAATTTTTGAGTTTTAAACATCGATTTGGAGTCAGATTTGAGTGAAATTAGTATGATTGGACTCGTAATTTATTGGCTTGTTGGATTTTTGTGAGTTTGTCAGGTTTCAAGGTGCGGGCCGAGGTTGGGGTTTTGGCCGATTTTCGGCCTTTGATTAAAGATTCGACCTTTTTCGATTAGGATTGATTCATTAGGCATCGTTTGATGTATTTGAGTTGTTTTTGGTTAGTTTTAAGCCGTTCGGAGGTTAGAACACGTGGGATGGCATTTTTGGAGCATCGCTTGGCTTGCTCGGCATTGGAATTGGCTTGTTCGAGGTAAGTAACTCTTCTAAACTTAGTGCTGAGGGCATGAAACCCCGAGTTACGTGCTATGTGATTGATGATGAGGTGACACACATGCTAGGTGACGGGCATGTGATTCTGCACCCTGTTAATTGTGACTCCGTTTTTTTCATGGCACTATTTAGTGGCCTATTTTGTTTATATCTGTGTTATCACCATGTGATTAAGTAACTAAGCTGTCAATCATGCTAGATATATTGTTTAGGCTTTATGCTGATATTGTTAGAACCCATAGTGGTTGTTTCTTGCTGTCATCTCACTGATTTTATTGATATTTCGTACTCAGTATTCATGCATTCATATCATATCTCAATCTCAGTTGTCGTTTATTGATACATCATATCATTGTTGTCGAGCTAGTTTCATGACATTGTGAGCCCGTGAGTGAGACTGGAGAGATTAATGACTGAGTGAGGCTGAGAGCCTGATTATGAGTGACAGTTATGGGATCCGGCTTCCCGCCGCAGCATGTTATATTCATTTATGCCTGGATCTGGCTTATGATAGCGCTTGGGCTGTTGGATCCCCTCCGGAGTCTGTAGACACCCCAGTGAGCGCGAATTGTATTATCGAGGGATGGATTTCCCTGGACATGGATTTGCCCGAAGTACTTGATATCTGAAGATGGATTTCTCCACAAGGGTTAGATTGTCTATTGTAGCTACCACTTTTGTTCGGGGTAGACTTAGATTATAAAACTCTGTTTATGTACTTTTCAAACAGATTATGTATTTATTTTATTTCCGCTTTGTAAATTCTATTCTTAGAAGCTCATGATTTGTGCTATCAGTCCTTTGAAAATGTATAAAATTCAGTAAAGTACTTCCAATTTAATTGTCTTGTTAATATTATTGAAATTGGATAACTATTAGCTGGCTTACCTAGCGAGTTGGTTTAGGTTCTATCACAACTAGTGAATTTGGGGTGGTGACAAATTATCACAACCAACACAAATCCTAAGGGGTAATACCCCCCCTCCCCCCCCACACACAAATGTTAGGCAAGTCACTTACCTCAAATCACGCTAAATCAATCCACTGGTAAACCTTTTCCTCGATTATCCAACTTCAAACGGCTCGACTATGGCAGAAACAACTTCATACCATAAATATAAACTATAGGAAACTAATTCGAATAAAAAATTACGATCTTTGCAAAGAAATAAAAAGTCAATTCAAAAAGTCAATCGAGCCCGGCCTCTTAACCCAACCAAATTTATAAAATTCGAAGACCAATTCGATCCAACTATACAAGATCTACTCAAATCCAATCTCAAACCCGCCTTTCAAATCCCCAAATTTTAGCCTAAGGAGCTTCACAAATGTTTCCCCAAATTTCCAACTCAAATTTGTAATTAGATGATAAAATCAACAATAGGTTCGTGTAATTTAACCAAAACCAAGTCAGGAATTCTTACCCCAATAATCTCTTTGAAAATCTCCCAAAAATTTGCCTCACACCGAGATCTCTAACTCCAAATTATGAAATATGAGATAGAAACCTCGTTTTGAAATTTAAGTTATGCTGCCAGTGATTTCTTCTTCGTGAACGTGGAAAATGCCTCGCGTTCGCGAAGCACAAAAATGTTGCTGCCCAAATTTCCTCTTACGCGAACGCGAGAACCCACTCGCAAAAACGATGACCAACACTCCCAAGATTCACGATCTCAATGTCTTGCTCGAGAACGCGTAGACCAACCGCGTGAGGTCCCCCCAGCTCGCCTTTCCTCTTCACGAGCGCGACTCCCTGTCCGCGATCGCAGTGCACAAAATCCCCACCCTTCCTGAACGCGTGGACTTCTTCGCGAATGCGAAGGGTAAATATCCAGAAACCTATGAAGACTCTACGCGAACACGGGAAAACCTTCGCGAACACGTAGAAGGAAACTAGACCTATAGAGAAACCAGAACTTCAGCAATACTTAAGGTTCCGAAATGCGCCGAACTTGGTACGAATTACACTCAAAGCCCCCGAGACCTCTACCAAACATACCAAGAAGTCCTAAACATCATACGAACATGCTCGAAGTGTCAAATCATATCAAACAACACTAGAATCACGAATCACACATCGATTCAAGCCTAACAAACCTATGAACTTCCAAATTCCAAAACGAATGTCGATTCATAATAAAACAACTCCGATTGACTTCAAATTTCTCACACAAGTCAAAATTGACATGATTGACCTATTCCAACTTTTGAAATCAGATTTCGATCCCGATATCAATAAAGTCAACTCCCGGTCCAACTTTCCAACCTTCCAAACCTTCAACTTTCCAACTTTTGCCAATTCTCGCCGAAATGACCTACGGACCTCCAAATCAACATCTAGACATGCTCCTAAGTATAAAATCACCATACAAAGCTATTGGAACTGTCAAAACTCCATTTCAGATTCATCTTCACAAAATCCAAATTATGGTCAACTCTTTCAACTTAAAGCACCAACTTAGGGACTATGTGTCCCATTTCACTCTGGATCTCAACCGAAACCAAAACCAAATACCCCGACAAGTCACATAATCACAATATGGTATAGAGGAGGAAAAAATAGGGGATCGAGGCTAAAACACTCAAAACGACCGGTCAGGTCATTAAAACATACCTCTATTACTGTTGTATTTCTCTACCTGAACTGTAAATGCTGATAATCTTCAATAACTTAGTACCTCATATTCTTCTTCAGCTTACTTCGTTTACCTATTGAAACTTATACTTTTACATTATGATATTCTCATGGTCTACTATTCATGGGGTGTGTGAGATATTCCCATCTTAGGGTCTTAAGTAGGTAATTTGCACATATGGTATGCACATCTGGTATGCATGATCTGATAGGGCCTCAAACTGGGCCACGTCGTCAAGAACTCTCTCTCTACTAGTGCCCTTAACTAATGATATATTAACCCTGTACTACTTGTAATCTTTCTAATTACAAGCATCTCTATATCATTAGCAAACATAAGTCTTGACTCAAACTCTTATGACTCAGCTCTATAACACGATTTGGATTTGAAAGAAGGGTAACAAACTCCTATATGCCTTGTAGCTTCCCGTTTATATAATGTGGTGCAAAAGTCATCTATAAATATGACTCTACTAGACACGCCTTGTAGATTCCCTCGGACAAACCAACTCTGATACCAAATTTGTTACATCCCAACCTTGGGGAGTGTGGCCGACTGTAAGGCGCCGTAAAACTTTTACCAAGAATCCAAGTTTTTGTGGTGCCGAGGTAGACTAACGTGTTTGAAGGTTATAGATAATATTTGCGGCGTGTGCAATGCATTGGGGCGTTGGTGGAATAATTTTTGCAGAGCATGGCATTTCACCGGTCCACTATGCTATCCCAGAACTACTCCGTGGACCGCATATCCGCTGCAAAGTGGAATAGGAAAAGCTCAAAATTTGAAGGTCATTTCTCGGTCCATTATGCGGCCGCATAACTGTTTTGCGGACCACACTTCCATTGCAGTACTGACATGAGGATTTTTCTTGAAGGAGGTTTTGCGGCCATTTCGCGACTGCATAACTGCTCTGCGGGCCGCAGACTTGATCATGCCAGCCCAGTTTTTGGGAACCATTTTGTTGTCTAGTTCATGGACCACATACCCATTTTGCGGTCCACTTCGCGGACTGCATACCCATTTTGTGGTTCCGTCTGTGACAGCAAACCCGACTTGGAAGGTTAAGTTTTGGGTAATTTAACTCGACCCTATTTTTATAAAAAACCCTTGGAGGTTATTTTAGATTGTTCCAGTGGTTGTTTTAGAGAGAGGGGAGAACTTTAGGGAGAGAAAGAGGATGAAGCCCCAAGCTCTTTGATCATAAATTATTGCCTATTTTTGAAGATTCAAGGGAAATCACTCACTAGGCCATCACCTATCCGGGTAAGTCCTTGTTCCAAGATCTCATGTAAGCTGTTACGAGTCTAAGTACCGTGGTGAGTAGTATGTAGTACACACATGTATAAATAGAGGTGTGTTGAAGGTTTGATGATTTATCCAGGATGAATTGTGGGTTGATATTGGTTGTTGGGTAAAGGAAATCTTATGAGAGAACCATGTATTCAAACTTGCACACCTAGTGCTTAGTGAAATGCCTAGATGAGTTGAACCCATGAACCTTTTCATAATTATGGTTCAATTTTGTCATATCTCTAATAGATTGAAGTCGCTGGGAGTTTCAAAATGTTGTAGTAATCTAACGGAAGCTCAAGCAAGGTATGTTAGCTAAACTCTTTTCGTAGAATTGTATTCCTCGAAATTCTCGTAAACATCGATTATGGTTTGATCAAGTTCCTATTTTCGTCATTACAGTGTGCTTCTATGGTTAGCTGGTCCAGATGCCTATAATTTGATTCATATTTTGATTGTATAATGCTATGCTCCTCTTTTGTGCTTATCCTCAATGTCTTTTGAATTCTTACATGCCTATGAACTGAGTATATGATTTTTCTCAATGTTGCAAATATCCTTAAATGTTTTAAGATGATCCTTGAAAGGTAATTAAAGAATGAAAGTATGAATTATGAAATGCGGTCATCGTTCCATGAATGAAGATTTACATATAAGGCCAAGAGTTCCACTGAAAATGAAAGAAAATATGAAAGGCTATGGAAAATATATGATCCTTTTTATGATAAATGCTTTTGGGAGTACTGTTAGGTCACTGAGGAAGGTTGGGTTATAAATACCCAAGCTCGAAACTACACATGCCGGTGTAGGGATTGATTGAGGGATAAATTTCTATTATATTATATTGAGACTATTCCCCTTAATTGGGATGAGTTGAATTGAGAGCTAGCAAAGACCATGTCGACCCACATGGCATTGTGGTGAGACCACTTAGGCAATCGATCAGAGATCGGACGTCATGCTGTGCACATGGTGATGTTGTATTTCTATTTCAAGCCTCATACTTTGAGGCAAGATGTCTTAGTCGATCGGGCAGATATCGGAATCCGTGCTATAAGCATGATGGTGTATCAATGCTAAAGATCTCCCAATCTAAAACATTAATTTTTGCTCGAAGGTTTATCTCACTCTTGACATCGTATTTTAATATTATTTGATTTTCTCATTGATTTCATGTCTCTCTTCTTTCGTACTGTTACCCGATTCATTGAAAGAGTGTTTAGCCTTACATACTAGTACTAGTCCATGTGTACTAACGTCCCTTTTTTCAGGGACACTACATATTTAATGGATAAATATATATTAATAGGACTCGATAATGTCAAAATCACCTGCACCGGTGTGCAAATATAAGTGTCATCCCCGGCCTATTATAGTGCGGCTCAGTAAGAAAATAGATACATATATATAAGTACAATGCAAACAATAACTCTAAAGGGCTTTATGGATCCAATCAGAGTGACTCAAGGTCTTTATCCTCTGATTATCATTCTGTAACTATGTTTGCATCAATTGCCCGAGAGTCAACAAGGATTATAAGAAAACATAATATTCAAAGTCTATGAAGGCAGTAAGTGATCCGACAAACAACAATAAGAGTCATGAACTATAACAATATGAAACAACGAGGTTCACAAGCTTTAATCTTGAGAATAAAGTTCCTTTATCATGCCAAAAGAAAGAAAGAGTGAGCCTTAACATACCTATGTTTTTTAGTTAACGACTCAAAGTATATCATCCTAAAGATTTTCATCTACATTAAGACAGTAAAACTTGTAGTAAAATTCCATATAAGGACTTACAAACATACTTCTAAGCTAGTAGGTCACCAACAGAAAACCAGACAAAATTCCCCTATAAAATTTAACTTTCATCCAACTCAAACCAGTACCAAAGTAATAGGAACAACATCAACAATAACTTATCCAAGTTATTCCAACAAGACCAGATCAAACCCTAGCTCAAAACCCTTGCAAAACAATACAAACACACAAACACCTTAATCTTCACTTTCAATCTCAAGTTTCATATGTTTATTTCATAAATTCATTTGATAAACATGTATACATGCATAAAAATAGAAACCATGTTATTATCAAATTATATTCCACAATATTTCAGCCATCACCAATCATATTTATCACCCCAAAATAGCCCCACAAAATAGTAGCCATATCTTAGGCTATTCCAATGCTATCTTGTAGTATTTTTCTTCAAACAACCTCACCAACATAGAATTAAACGTAAGAACAAGCAAGGATATAAGACATTTACATTATACATCAACTACAATTTGAAATAAAAGTTTCTCTTAGCTCACAACTACCCTTAATGCGACAACACAGTCTTGTACATGTGTTCTTTCTTCTTTAAGCTAACTTGATGTTGGATTATGGTGTATTTATTTGGACCCTTGGGAGAACTATTTTGAAGGGTTTGGAGAGTGTGATGATTTAAGGGGGTTGAAAAATGAGCAAATCTCATCCCAAAAATGAGATAACAATAGGTTAAGTTCGGCCACCATCCAAGTGGGTCCCATACGGGTTGTCTGCACAGTCTCGCAAAAATGCAAATATCTCTCTATTCCAATGTTGTATTGATAAATAGTTTAATGCGTTAAAAACTAGACTTGTAGATTTTCAATTTTATAGGTGTATTACCCCATAAATTCGGGTATATTGAGAGAAAAGCTCAGTGACAATATACCCTAATTTCAGCAACATTATGAACCTATCTTGCGACAATATTTGTCGACTTTTGATATACAACTTGCTTGTATTCAAAAATTAAGATACAAATATTATATGATTCAAATGTCTTAAAATATGACCTCTTTATATTATTAATTACTCCTAGTTTTACCTAGAAATGTATGGGTTATAACATCTTTGATTCGTTTAGCCTCCAACCCTCACGATACTTTTGAAAAACCTGTGTTAACTCATCATTATCTTTGTAAAGGTCCTTAAAATATTTGGATTATATTGATACACTCAATACGCATTCCAACATGAATGTACGGGGTGTAACAATGGTACCACCCTTGAAGTCTCTTCAATATATCTATTGCCAAGAAAAATAAGAACATGCTAATAATTGATCCCTAGTTAAACCCCATCATGATTGGATAGTGTCCCGAGTCTCCTCCCGCTGTCCGAACTCGGGTCTTAGCTCCATCATATATGTACTTAATCTCCCTACTATGCTACCGGAATACCTCTAGCCTCCAAATACCTATGTAGAACCTCTTTCGGAACCTTGTCATACGCTTTTTCCAGGTCAATAAACACCATGTGCAAGTCCTTATTCCTCTCCTTATACAACTCCACCAACTTCTTATAAAATGAATAGCTTCTATTGTCAATCTCCTAGGTATGAATCCAAACTAATTATCGAAAATAGACACGCTTTTCCTGACCCTCATCTCCACCACCCTCTCCCACACTTTCAATGTGTGTCTTAGAAGCTTTATTTCTCTATAGTTGTTACAATTTCGGATATAAAACTCGTTCTTGTACAACGCTATCATTTTGCTCCACCTCTATTCTTTAGGCATACTCGACGTCCTAAAAATGACATTTAACAACCTAGTGAACATTCCAACCTTCCCTGCCTGCATTCTTCCATAATTCTACCGGGATTTCATCTAGCTTAGTGTATCGACCCCACCGGTCGTTTTGAGACTTAGCAATCCGTTTACTGGTTTGAGGTCTTGAGTAGCTACATATTGTGTATTATGACTTGTGTGCATGGTCAGAATTGATTTTCGGATGGTTCGGAATAAATTAGGATGAGTGGTTCACACTTTAGAAGCTTAAGTTGAAATGTTGACCGATGTTTAACTTTTGTGAAGACGACCCTGTAGTGGTATTTTTATGGCTTCTATAATTTTGTATCGTGATTTTGGACGGGGGCGTATATCCGGAATCGAATTTGGAAGTCCGTAGGTTGATTTGTGATGTTCTGCCGAAAATTAGAAATTTTAAGGCTTTGAGTTTCATAAGTCTGACTGTAGGTTGTCTTCGTAGATATATTGTTTGAATTTCTGTTTTGAGACTTGGAATAAGTCCTTTTTTTCATTTGGAACTTGTTCGCAAAGTTTGGTGTCAATTAGAGTTGATTTGATAGGAATCAGATGCACGGTTGTGTTTTTGGAAGTTCTTGAATTTCATGTTGAATTCATGTGTTTTGAGGTCCGATTCGTGATTTTGGATGTTATTTTGATGATATGATCAGGCGAGCAAGTTCGTGTTATATTTTTAGACTTGTATTGATGTTTGGTTCGGAGCCCCGAGGGCTCGGGTGAGTTTCAGACGCGTTTCAGAGTGTTTGGAAGGGTTTTAGTACCGCTGGTGTAATCTGGTACTGCTGGCCTCATATTTGCGAAGTGGGAGATCGCATTTGTGATGCAAGGCTAAACTGCTAAGTTTGCATTTGCGAACAAACGGTTCGCAATTGCGATGGGGGCTGGATAAGCTTTATTCGCATTTGTGACCAACCTGGTCGCTTTTGCGAAGTGTCTTGGGTTTGCAATTGCGAACATAATGTCGCATTTGCGGATGTAGAAGGGGTGTGAAGGAATTCGCATTTGCGATGGTTTCTTCGCACTTAGAGAATTCATATTTGCGAACCCCAGGCCGCCATTGCAACACCTGCGACTGAACATAAGAGTCGAGGGACTAGATTTTGGTTTCATTTTCATATTTTGGAACCCTAGACTCGGCAGGAGGCGATTTTGAAGAGGGATTTTCATCTACAAGCTTTTGGTAAGTTATTCTAATATATTTCTAATCATATTCCCTCGTTATATCTTGGAGTTTAACATCAAAATGTTGTGAATCAAAGTGAACTTTTGTGAAACTTTGTCAAGTTTTTGAAAAATATAAATTTGAGTTTTGAGAGTCGATTTAGACTCGAATTTTAAAACTAATCAAATATATGAACTCGTGGGATCATTGGTAGTCGGAATCTACCATTGGACCTGGGTTTGATCGGGCGGGCCCGGGGTTGACTTTTGTTAACTTTTGAGCAATTGTGTAAAGATCGTATCATTAATTATTGGAATTGATTTCTTGCAATATTTGTGTTATTAAGTCGATTTTGATTAGATTTAAGTCGAGAGGAAGTGAATTGCAAAGGAAAAGCTATTTTTGAGAATTGATTGAGGACTTTTGAGGTAAGTATCTTGCCTAACATTATGTGGGAAAACTACCCCGTAGGGATTTGCTGGTTTGTACTATTTGAACTATGTGAAAGACGTGTGCATGGGGTGACGAGTGTGTACACGACTTATATGTGGAAATTTGATCGGCTTAGACTCCTAGGTTCTTATGTTCATTAAAAATTAAGTTGTTGTATCATGTTAAATCCTCCATTTGCTAAATTCACCCTCATGTGTCTTATTTGAAGTTGATTGATTCATGTTCTACCCTTATCGCCAAATAAACTCTTATATGCCTTAATTGAAGTTGTTGCCTTTTTAATTGCCATGCTACTCTCTTCCTTAATTGCGTAACCTTAATTGGAGTTATTGTTATCTATTCCGTAATTGCTTAACCTTAATTGGAGTTATTGTTATCTCTTCCTTAATTGCTTAACCTTAATTAGAGTTATTATTATCTCTTTTCTAATTGCTTAACCTTAATTGAAGCTATTGTTATCCCTCCTATTGTTCACTTATCCTTATTTGGAATCATTGTTTATGTTATCTTCCTTATCTCTGAGTTGTATCTACCTGGAATCATTGTTACATGCTATCTCTCTTGTCATCGAGTTGTACTTATTTGGGAACATTGTTACATGTTATCCCTTCAATTGTTGGGTTACTCTTATTGGATATCGTTGTTACACATTATCTTCCCCATTGTTGGGTTATTCTTTTTTGAAACCATTATTACTTGCTATGTCTTTCATTGTGAACTCGTTCTTCGTTCCTTGTGTTATGTAACTCTTGTGTTAAGTTACTTATCGTACTCTTGTGTTTTTTTTTGTTGTTGTTGTTGTTGTACTCGGTGTTGTTAAGACGAGGGCTATGTGTGGTTGTGGTGTTGGAATTATTTTGAGGAAATATTGTGGCATATGGATACATGTGGTGCAAGTCATTATATTGTGTTGTATTGCTTTTGGCACGTGATATTGTTGAGAAGATTATTAGGGTTTTCGCCCATGAGTTGTCCGTGCTATTGTTATCATTGATATATTTCCACATGCGGCGTGACAAGGCGTTATATATATATGTGGGTTGCACATATGGCGAGACAAGGCGGGAATATTTTTATGTGTGTGCGGAAAGACAAGGTGGGCATTTACTTTATTGTTGCGCACGTGGTGAGACATGGGGAGGCTATGTCAGGGATGATTTGTGATGACTTGTGATGGCCTGGGGACGTTGTTATTGATGATATTTGGGTAGTGGTATGCCTACCTTGCGTGAGTTATGCATTTTGTGTTTCGTTGTGTTGTTTCATATGTACCATTCGTTGTCTCTACCCTTACGTTTTGACTTAAGTTGTGATAGAATACTTGCATAAGAAAATCCATAATTAATCACTCATATCATTTTAAGAAGATGAATAATGATGTTTATTGACCATTTACATGTATTCTCGTTTACTTGACTTCTGAGTGAGAGTTGTACTATTGGCATGTGAGTCGTCCGTACGGTCATGTGTTATTTTTATTGTTGGCATCTGAGTTGTCTGTGTGCATACGAGATATTGTCACTCCCTTGGAATGTGAGTTGTCCGTGCAGATGTGAGGTATTAATGGTATTGGCACATGAGTTGTCCGTGCGATCGTGAAATGTAATGTGGGCACAAGATGCCAAGTGATTAGGGTTCGTGAATTGGGACCCGTGAATTATAATTATGAGGTGTGATACCTTGGGGAAATTCCTATATAGATCTTGTGAGAAAGTGGTTGTTCTTATTGAGTTGTTACATACTTTCCTTACTTGGTTTCACCGGACTTAAACTGTATTCAGCTTACCCTACGGTGTTATTACCAGTTTGCTCCTTGTTGATTATTGCTTCTAGTTTTCTGTTGCAAGTACTATTGTCGTTTACCATGATTAGCTTTATATTGGTATTATTCCTTGTTAGCTTCACATTTATACTCATACATGTTGTTATGTCTAGTAGGTGTGTCGACTGTTCCTCGTCATTACTCCACCGAGGTTAGTCATGATACTTGCTGGGTACCGTTATGGTGTACTCATGCTACGCTTTCTTTACTTTTTTTTTGCAGATCCAGTTATTTCGGTGTCACGCCCCTAATTTCCTTTCGTAGGATTTCGTGACGACACAAGACTAGGTGGGCTTAACACTGATTGAATTAATAGAAGAATTCAACCATCAACTGATAAATATGAAATAGAAATCTTTGTACACAACTTGCAAATCCCAAAACCGGTAGTACAAGTCATAAGCTCTAGTGAGTTTGCTAGAAAACCACTAAATACAACTGTTTGGAATAGAATTAAACAGTACAACTGCAATATCAGAAGGTGACTCCGAGGCTTGCGAACGCGACAACATGTTTACCTTGAGTCTCCACAGCATTACTTGACCAAATAGCTAATAATCAACAATATCTGAGGCACCTGGATCTATACAAAAATGTGCAAAGCGTAGTATGAGTACACCACAACGGTATCCAGTAACTATCAAGACTAACCTCGGTGGAGTAGTGACGAGGGACAATCAAGACACCCACTGGACTAAACACCTTAAGAAGTATAATGTAGAACTAACAGTGAACAATATCAATATAAAGCTAGGCATGATGACAATAATAATACAATGTTTGTAATATGGACTAAAAGTGACAGTTAGCAACGAGACACAACATGTAATAACACTGTAGAGTAAGGTGAACATAGTTCAAATCTAGTGAAAAGGAATAAAGGGAAACAAGTGAAAACTCAATAGGAACAACCGCTTTCTCACCAGGTTTATCCAAGAATTTCCACGAGGTACCAAACCTCAAAATCACAAATCACGGGTCCCAATTCGTGAACCCTAATCACTTGGCACATTGTGCCCACATTAAAATTCATAACAACACTGGCCAAGGAGTGAACATATCTAATACCCACACGGACGACTCACGTACCAACAATAATCATGACTCATGAATGCCAGACAACTCACATACCAACATGATAACTCTCACACATAAGGCAAGTACAAGGGACTACATGTAAATGGACAAAACATCAGGATTCATCTTCTTAGACCGATATGGGTGATTTATTTATGTGTATTCTTGTGCAAGTGTTCTACCACAATTCAAGTCAACAAGTAAGAGTAGAGACAATGAATGACACATAAGAAAAGATCACCACAAAATTTACAATGTAATAAAGACAACAATAAAATTGGAACAACGAATAGTACAACAAGATTAACTACACAGAACTAAGCTAATGCAACACGGAGAAAAACAATTAATAGTATGCTAAGGAAACAACAATCATAGACAAGTACAAATGAATGGGAAAATGTAAACAAAAGTCACTACCGAGGTACCGCCTCATAGTCTCAAATCATAAAATGAATCACAATCTTTCCTTATATCACCGCGGGACCCTTTACATTTAGTTTTGAAAATTATTTTTCCCGAAATGACATCCCACGTTTTAGCCACCTTATCACACCACATTGCTATAAGTAGTTCCCCTATTAGCCACACGTATCAAGCCTACCTTATCTCACCACATGCGTTTCAGCACCCAGACCTTATACCACCGTATGAGTATCAACAATAACAACAACACGACATAAACATCGTGCAAACATCATAACAATAACATGACAGAAACCTCGTGCAAACATCATAACAGCAACACGACAGAAACCTCGTGCAAACATCATAACAATCATCTTAACAATAACATGTGTGCCAATAACAAATCAACAAAATGACTTTCACAATATGTGCCCATATACCACAACATTTCCTCAAAATAGTTTTAATATCACAACCACACATAGTCCTCGGCTCAATAACATTGATTACAACAACAACAACAATAACACGAGGATACGAAAAGTAAATCAACTCAGGAACTTCAGAACACAAGAACGGTAGAACGAACTCACAAAGAAAGACACAATAGGAATAATGGTCTCAACAAGAATAGCTCAACAAGGAAGAGATAATGTGTAGCAAGGATTCCACAAAAGTACAATTCGACGATAAGAGAGATCACATGAATCAATGATTCCAACTAAAGATAAGTCAACAATGAAAAGGGAAAACAAAACTTCAGTTAAGGTTGAGAAATTGCAGAAGAGATACAACAATTTCAATTAAGGATAAGCAATTACAGAAAAGATAATAATAACTTCAATTAAGGATAGACAATTACGGAAAGGATAGCATGGAAATAAAAGAGGCAACATCAGTTAAGGTATATAAGAGTTTAATCGGCAATAAGGGTGGAACATGAAGAAATAAATTCCAAATAAGGCATGTACGAGTGAATTTAGTAAATGGGGGATTTAACATGACAAAACAAATTCATATATAAAGAACATACGAACCCAAGAGTCCTTAACGGTAAAATATCCACAAATAAGTCTGAGCACGTACCCATAACCTCGTGTACACGGCCTTTAAATGACACATTAGCACAAATGATTCAAATCCTAAGGGGTAGTTTCTCTCATACAAAGTTAGGCAAGATAGTTACTTCAAAGAAGCTAAACCGATACTCTAAAATGACCGTCTCGAGTGAAACAACCTCCGACTTAAATCTAGCCAAAATAGCTTAAAATCATAAAAAACTTATAGGAAATAATTTCAGACAATAAAGCTTCAATATTAACAAAAGCTATAAGTCAACCCCCGGCTCGCACCTCAAAACCCGATAAAATTCATAAAACCCGAATATCCATTCCGGTACGAGTTCAACAATACCAAAATTATCGATTTCCAACATCAGTTCGTCCTTCAAATCATCATTTTACACTTTTGAAAGATTCTACAAATTTTCTCCAAACTTCCAACTTAGTTCTCTAATTTAATGATGAAAACAAAGATAAAACCATGAAATAAAATCAAAACCGGGTAAAGATCACTTTCCCCAAACAATGACGTGAAGAACCCCTCAAAAATCTCTCAAATATGAGGTCTCTAGCTCAAAATATGAAAAATAGACAAAACCTACGATTTTGGAAAAGATGTTCTGTTGCCCAGTGATTTACGAATCACGATCACGGAAATGCAATTGCAATTGCGAAGAAGGAAATGAATACTACCCAGAAATTGTACGACGCGATCGCGAACAAATGCATGCGATCGCGAAGACGGGAACATATGATGCCCCCAAGAATGTACTACGCGATCGCGAACCATAACATGCGACCGCGAAGGAGAAAATTTACTAGCTGCTAAGGTTGTTCTACGCTAACACGGAACTGTGAACGCGAACCGGTGAAGGATGATACACACAAACGCGATCGTGGCAGAATCATGCGAAGGCGGAGATGAAAAGGTCCAGCCACAAATATAGTCTACGCGAACGCGGAATGAACTTCGCGATCGCGTATAAAGGATCACCAGATATCAACTCAGCCATCCAAAACATGAAAACAATGGCCCGTAGCCCATCTGAAACACATCCGGGGTACCCGGGACCCCATCGAAACATTCCAACAAGATTCATAAACTAATGCGGACTCGCTCGAGGTCCCAAATCACGACAAACAACGTCGAAACTAAGAATAGCACCTCGAATCGAACTTATGAATTTCCAAATCTTCCAACTTTCAAAACTCGTGCGGAAACATATCAAATCAACCCAGAATAAAGTCAAATTTTGAATGCAAGTTCCAAATGACATAACAGAGCTAATACAACTTTTGAAATTGCGATCTGAGCTTGATATCTACAAAGTCAACTCCCCGTCAAACCTCTTATCCTTCCAAAACTCCAACTTTTCAATTTTCTCCAAAATGCTTCAAAATATCCTACATACCTCCAAATCCAAACCCGGATGCACTCCAAGTCTAAAATCATCATATGAAGCTATTGCAATCATCAAATTTGCATTTCAGAGTCGTCTACGCAAAAGTCAAATTTTGGTCAACTCTTACCGCTTAAGCTTCTAACACAAGAATCCTTCTTCCAAATTGCCCCCGAATCATTCGAAACTGAACTCGGCCACACACACAAGTCATAACACATATTACAAGGCTGTTCGAGATCTTAAGATGTCGAACATGATGCTAATTCTTAAAATGACCGATCGGTCGTTACATTGGGAGTTTGTGGATCATTAGCTACTTGATAGGACATTACTGTGGAAACTCAAGGTATACCTGCTTTCACGTTCGTATGCCTCAGAGTCACCTTATGATATTTACCTTGTAAATTTTTTTTCTATTCTGAAACAATTGTACTTAGAGATTTACTAGTGAACTCAATAGATCTTATAACTTGTAGTTGTACTAACGGTTTGGGATATTGTATTACATTCGAGGTTGTTGGCTTATTATAGAAGATTTTGGTTTATTCAATAGTTGTTTTGGTTAAATTCTGTCATTAAATTCAGTAAGTGTTAGGCTTACCTAGTCTTAGAGGCTAGGTGCCATAACGACATCCTATGGAGGGAAATTGGGGTCGTGATCGCTCTTCTCTCGCTCATCCTACGCAATATCCCCTCAACCTCCTCGGCTTTAATACACTTACAACACCCAAAACCATGATAACTCTTGGAGTTCTCCAAATCACCCAACATAATGTTTCTGTCTCCCTCTTCATTCAAGAGTTTATGGAAGTATGTCTGTCATCTCTGTTTAATATGTGCCTCTTCTACCAATACATTACCTGTAGTCTTTGATGCACTTCACTTGGTCCAATCATGGGACTTCATCTCTCTCGCCTTAGCTAACTTATATATCTTTTTGTCCCATCTTTGGCTTCAAATTCTTCATAAAAGCATCCAAATGCCGCTGCCATAACCGCTAACATCGTCTCCTTCTTCGCCACCTTATATCACTCCATATTCATCCTATTCTCTTGCTCGTCTTTGCTCTCCATTAACTTCGAGTGTGCTGCCTTCTTAGCTTTCATTTTACCTTGGACCTCTCCATTTCACCATTAGCTCCTTCTATCCATCAGAGTAGCCCTTTGAGACCTCCCTAATTTACATCTCTCTAGTTGCGTCCCTGATACAAGTCGCTGCCCTTGTCCACATACTACTCGCGTTCCCAATATTCCTCGGCTTCTACCCCAACTCTTGGGGTTTGTCCTTAATCAAGGCTCCCACTTGATCTTAGGTTGATCATACACAACCCTCGTTATTGAATATAAAGCATGGAATTCTTTTTCATTTCAACATGAATTGCATGCAGACATATTACATGGATGTGATTTACATATTCTATCTTCTATTTAAGTGTGAGCATCAATTTTCCGTGAAGCCTTAGCAGAAAAAGAAAAAAGGATGGAATATAATCTTTATATATATATATTTCATTCTCCAAATGAAGCACACAACATCATTTGCTGCAATTGTCATATAGGAGGAAAGTGACATAAGTCCCTTGAAACTATCTAAAAGCTATTGTAAACAGCATTGATATTCCTTTTATCACCTTCATCTACGGATTCGATATGTTTCTCAAGTGTCATGCATGATTACCGTTTCATTCAATCAAACGAAACTAAACCCCTAAATAACGACGATAATGACAATAATAATATCCACGATACAAGTTTTTCAAAAAACACGTTTATTCCGATACTACGTTGCTAGACTTATGCCAGTGATTAAATTACATGGAAATATTTAGTCTTTTGCATGAAGCCACTGAATAGTAGCATGCATGCAACCAATCGCTTTCCTTTGATTTAGAATGTGCAAGAAAAAAAGGTTACGTTATTGCTCAATTTAATTTGAACTAGTTGCTTCTCATGCCGTATATAATCTACAAATTTAAATTATATACATTAACGATATAAATAATATTAACAGCTTAATTAGTTCCATAAATATTTAAAACAAGTTATTGACTGCATTTTAATAAGTTACTGAATCTATCTTCCCTTCAATTAAAAGAGCGCCAAAAGAAAAAAGGATACTAAGAGAGTAAGAACATCATTATTAACGTACAAAAGTTTGATGTATAAGCACATGATTAACAACTATATATGTTAAAATGTAAGAAATTAAACAACAACGTCTAAATTAGGAATTATTTAGGCCGAAAAATAACTGTTATTTAATAAAAACTGAGATTTATTCGTAAAAGAGATCACAGCTTACATAACAAAACGAGAAGCTGGGGTAGAAGTGAACATATTATTTTGTCACTCCATAATTATATAGCTATAGCTGAAGAAAAATTGTAGCACAACGCTACGCACTCTTACTTTACACACACATACACACTCTCTTTTTCCTTTCTTTTTGTTGCTAAAAGTAACTAATAATTAATGTCCACCTCTAGCTTATATTATTATTATTATTATTATTGAAGTCGAGTATATATCGATATTTCTAAATTATTAATTAATTTAAACCCATAAAGCTCCAGCTCTTTTAAGCATTGGCTTTAAGGAGCGTTGAAGGTGAAGACTCATAACTTCACTTTCACCACCCACCAGTTCACCGCCGATAAACACGGCGGGAACGGTAGGGTTACAGCCGAGCCTCGAAAGTGCCGCTTCGATTTCTCGGCCGCCTCTCTGCATCTCATCTAGCTCGTGAACTGCAGGGTGAACGCCGAGATCACAGAATAATGATTTAATTGTATGGCTCATACAACAACTACTCTTGCTGAAAATCACCACTGGCTTTTCAGCTACCATTCTGCTTACTCTCTCCATTGCAAATCTTAGAAAATATTTAGGGTTTTGAACGTGAAAAAAGAGGGAGCAAATGTGGAAGGTTAAGGATATAGTGAAGGGGATGTGTTGTTTGAGGTTTTTAGTGACTTGTGGTTCTTTGTAGGGACGTTGAGTTTTGAGGTGAGGAAAAATGAAGGAACAATGAGACATATTTATAGAATTCCTTAACGGTGTAGATTTGCTGAGGTTGCAAAAAAAAAAAGAATAAAGATTTGCTGAGGTTGCCAAAAAAGAAAATAGATTTGCTGAGGTTGCGAAAACAATTTTTATACACTTCGCACTATCATAACAAGTGGAACTAATAATCTGAAAAATTAATAAAACAAATAACATCCTATAGAAGGTTAAATTATATTACTAATAATGTAATGATATTTACTTTTTCAGTGCATATATCTAAGTTAAATCTAATCCAAAAAAATAATTCCGAAACTATTAGTATTAAATTTTCCATATATTACACACGACAATACGTTGTATTGCTTTTTTTTTAAAGAAAAATATATTGTAATTTAGGGTTGCTGTAAATACCACGTACTATTAAAAAAAGTAATTCGAAACTATTAATATTTATTACACATGACAATAAATTGTATTGTGTTTGTTTTTAAAGAAAAATATATTGTAATTTAGGGTTTGTGTAAATACCACGTACCGATAAATTTTTCCTCTTATTAAGAAAATTTTATGTGAATCCTCAAGGAATGATAAGTAACTTTCACACTATTGGAAAGATGTTTGGATAGGTTCCAAAATTTACATGAGATCACCAATTTTGATAGTGATGGATAATTTATGTTGGACTGCATTAAAAAAAAAAAAAAAAAAAAAAAAAAGTTTAATGTTGCACGATAACGATTCTTTGCATACGGAAATAGAGACGTGTCAATACTGCGGCTTTTCTCTTTGTTTGATACGACAAATCATTAATTTAGATCAGTTTACCCCTTTTATCTTTTATTATCAACTTAATTATTCTTGTTTATCAAAATAGTAATGTCGGTGCCCCATGACTTGACCCATCATCTTTTGTATGCTGCTTATTTTTGCTCCGAAATTAATTATTTTTCCCATTATATATCTTTTTCTTAGTGGAACAGAAAGTGGACTACTTCATGATGTTTTCTTTCCTTTTTTGGTTTTAAGATCTTTCATAGTAGTTAGCAAAATTAGAAGTTAGAAAGGGATGATTAGGGAATCGGGTCGGGTTAAGATAATCTTGTTTAAGTTTTGATCAGAGTGATTATTCAATTATGACTTATCTTTTTCCAGGAAGAATCTGCTGAGTTGGAGAGAGGGAAGTTGGATTTATCCAATTGGTAACTTTTTTGTGGTCCAATATATAAAGATTCGCATCCAATTCACCAATAAATATATGGAAATGCAAAAGGATAGAATTTTTGTAATGACGTTGATGACCACATGCTTAAATTGTTACTAAGATTATTATGTGTTTGTGTGTAATTTATATTTTGAAATTAATACTTAAACAGATATGATTATCAAGCTTGTACATTCCAACAAAAACAATAAAAGCTGTTATTTTTTTTTATTTTTTTTTGTAACTAATTTGTATACGGCGAAATAGGAGTCCAATTTCGAAGTCTCTATTGTGTTCCGAGTCCGAGCTCAAAAGACTCGAAGTAAGGTTCGAGTCCGATCTCAGAGTGCATATCTCGAGAGAGCATATCGAAGGCCCGACACGGCCTGCCTCGAGGCAGTGTAAAATCGATGACAGTCAAGAAAAAGCGGGAATTTCTCAAGGGCATATAGGTCAAGGCGTAAATCTCAGGATTGGTTCGTACAAATCCGTACTAGGCGGTTATACAGTTGAACCGATAGTATTTTTACTTTAAATAGAAATGTATTTTTCCCTCCTATATAAAGGGGATTCCAATCATTTGTAAAGAGGATCATTCACTACAATAGAATATTCTACTATATTTTTCTCGTTTACTGTGCTCAAGATTATTTTTCAGTTTTATTGCTCTTCATTTATTGTTCATACTTTATTTCTATTAACTGACCTCGAGACTCCGAGGCTATCGAGCTCGAGGCCCCTATTCCTTTGACAACACTGGTTTGGTTATCATTTCTTCTTACTTACACTTAATATTTCTTGCTTATTTACTAGTATTGGAATAAATCACATATTTTTAGAACCACAAATCATATTTAATTGTTAAAATCATTTTCGAGGGAAACAGTCTGGCGCCCACCGCGGGGCTAAAGATAATAGTGATTATTTTGGTGCTAGTTTTCTGATAACACACATTATTCTTCACATTTTTTCTTGTCCAAAGATTCTTTGATTTCAGGTCAAAACATGTCTAACTCAACAAACGCACATGGAAATGACCTTCTCGGATTCCATGGAGAAAACTGTGCAACAACTTCAGGGGCCGGCATACCACCGCTCAACCCTGGGGTAGCACCAGTACCTAACCCGGTCGACGTTGGTTCTCATATTGCTTTGCACGTCGATTTGGGCACTGATATTGAAGGGAGTGTATGCAGAGGGGACCACCCTGACGCGCAAAGAACACAGTCTCGAGAAGAAGTCAGCCTACAAGTAATCTTTGAAATGTTGCAAGCACACTAAGTTGCTATCTCTCAGTTGCAGAGTCAGCAAAAGACTCCGAGCACAGTAGTACCAGAAACAACTCCTCGAGTTGAGCCAGCTCCAGAAAGATAAAGCAATAATGGGTCAGGAACTGACCCCACCATCATGAGGATGCTCGAGGAACTCACTAAGAGGGTCGAGTCTGGAGAAAAGAAGATAGAGGACAACGATAAGAAAGTGGAAACCTACAACTCGAGGGTCGACGAGATCCCGGGAGCACCTCCGGTCTTGAAAGTACTGGATTCGAAGAAGTTTGTACAGAAACCATTCCCACCGAATGCGGCTTCGAAGCCCATTCCGAAGAAGTTTTGAATGCCCGACATCCCAAAATACAATGGGCCCACAGATCCCAACACATAACCACATATACCTGTGGTATAAAAGGAAATGATTTGAAGGACAACGAGATCGAGTCTGTCCTGCTGACGAAATTTGGGGAAAACTTGTCCAAGGGGGCCATGATGTGGTACCATAACCTGCCCCCGAACTCAATAGATTCATTTTCCATATTGGCAGACTCATTTGTAAAGGCACATGCTGGTGCCATAAAATTTGCAACAAGGAAGTCTGATGTGTTCAAACTTAAGCAAAGGGAGAACGAGATGTTGCGGGAGTTCATCTCCCGTTTTCAGATGGAGTGAATGGAGTTACCGCCAGTCTCCGATCAATGGGTCGTGCATGCCTTCACTCAGGGGCTGAATGAACAAAGCTCGATAGCTTCAAGGCAGCTGAAACAAAACTTGATCGGGTATTCTGCCGTGACTTGGGCGTATGTGCATAACAGGTACCAGTCAAAAATCAGGGTCGAGGGCGACCAGTTGAGAGCCCCCTCAGGCTTAGTTTATCCAAGCAGGCTACTAGCAAAGGAATCAAGAAATGCAGACAGGGAGCCGAAGCCAAACAAGGAAAGATATCATCCATACGTCGAAGACAGGAGGAACTCTTCGAGGAGCAACATTCCTCGAAATGATCGAAAAGAAGATCGAGGTCAGAATTCTCGGGGACTCATGAGTACGAACGGGTTTGACAGGCACTAGAAACCAATGGAGGCACCCTGACTGTCAGAATGCAACTTCAACATCGATGCATCGGACATCGTATCAGCCATCGGCAAGATTAGAGATACTAGATGGTCCAAGCCCATACAGACCGATCCTTCTCAGATGAACCCCAACTTAATGTGAAAGTATCATGGTACTCATGGTCATAGGACCGAGGACTGCAGACAGCTTCGAGAGGAGGTAGCCCAATTGTTCAACGAAGGTAACCTTCGAGAATTTCTCAGCGACCGGGCCTAGAACCATTTTCGAGAAAGAGATGCGAACAGGAAAAATGAACCGGAAAATCCCCAACATGTCATTCACATAATCACCAGAGGAGACGATGTCCCACAGGGACCCATAATCAAACGTACAAAAGTATCTATCACCAAGGAGAAGTGATCTCGAGACTACATCCCCAAGGACACTCTCACATTCAACGAGGAAGACATTGAGGCTCTATTTCAGCCTCACAACGATGCACTAGTAGTTTCTATCCTTTTAAATAAAGTTCAGGTTAAACGTGTGCTCGTGGATCCATGTAGTTTGGAAAATAAAATCAGGTCGTGGAGTAGCTCGGGCTGCTTGACCAAATCATACCCGCCTCTCAAATCCTGAATGGATTCAACATGGCGAGCGAAACAACCAAGGGGGAAATCATCCTCCCAGTCAACATGGCCAGAACCATACAAGACACCAAGTTTCATGTCATCGAAGGCGACATGAGGTACAATGCTTTGCTAGGAAGACCATGGATCCATAGCATGAAGGCAGCGCCATCAACCCTGCATCAAATGATGAAGTTTCCAACAAAGGATGGCGCGAAAACAGTATATAGGGAGTAACATGCAGCCAATGAGATGTTCGTAGTGCATGACTTGGCACCAGTATTGACATCAACTACCATGGAGAAGTCAAAAGATAAACAGGTAGCCAAATAACAATCATAGGCCATACCCTCGGTTGAGCCCGAGGGACAGGAGCCCAATGAACAGGTGGTCGAGGACGAAGAAGAAGATTTCCTCACCCCTCGAGCCTTCGTTTCCCCCGAAGAGTCATATGCAACGAAGTCCACAGTCAAAGAACTCGAGCAGGCTGTATTGATCGAGCATCTTCCGGAATGAAAGGTATACCTGGGAACATGGTTAACCCTCGAACTCAGGAAAAAACGTATTCAATTTCTTATTGATAATATTGATTGCTTCGCTTGGTCCCACTTAGATATGACAGGGATCCCAACGGAGATAACCACCAATCGACCAAGCATCGATCCCAGATTCAAACCGGTAAAGTAAAAAAAAGAGACCTCAGTCCAAGGTAAAACATGCATTCATCAAAGATGAGGTAACCAAACTTCTCAAAATAGGATCTATTAGGGAAGTAAAGTATCCCGAATGGCTAGCTAACATAGTGGTAGACCCCAAAGAGGGAAATAAACTTAGAATGTGTGTATATTACAAAGATTTGAACAAAGCATGCCCTAAAGATTCCTTCCCACTGCCCAACATCGACCGTCTGATCGATGCTACGGATTGCCACGAGATCCTTACGTTTCTCGATGCCTACTCCGGGTAAAATCAAATTCAAATGAATCCGGAGGACCAGGAAAAGACTTCGTTTATCATGAAGTATGGTACATATTGCTATAATGTAATGCCCTTCAGGCTAAAAATGCAGTAACAACATATCAACGCATAGTTAATAAGATGTTCTCACATCAAATAGGAAAATCTATGGAAGTTTACATTGATGACATGCTAATTAAGTCCCTGCGCACAGAGGACAATTTGACCCATTTGCAGGTAACGTTCGATATCTTAAGAAAGTACAACATGAAACTCAACCCCGAGAAGTGTGCTTTCGAAGTCGGCTTGGGCAAGTTCTTAGGTTTCATGGTTTCGAAAGGGGGATCGAGATCAACCTCGATAAAATCAAAACCATCGAGGAAATCACCATCGTGAACAATGTGAAAGTCGTACAACGGCTAACAGGAAGGATAGCTGCCCTAGGTTGGTTTATCTCGAGGTCTTCAGATCGGAGCCATCATTTCTTCTCCCTCCTCAAGAAGAAAAACAACTTCGCATGGAATCTGGAGTGTCAACAAGACCTAGAAGAATTAAAACGGTATCTCTCGAGCCCGCCCTCGCATCATACTCCGAAGGAGGACGAAACACTATATTTGTATTTGGCCGTGTCCGAGGTAGCGGTAAGTGGCGTGTTGGTTCGAGAAGAGCAAGGTACATAATTTCCTGTCTATTATGTAAGTCGGACCCTAGGAGATGCTGAAACCAGGTATCCACATTTAGAAAAATTAACCCTTGCATTATAAGTGCATCTAGGAAGTTGAAACCATATTTTCAATACCATTATATATGTGTATTAACTACATATCCACTTCGAAACATTTTGCATAAGCTCGAATTATCGGGACAATTGGCCAAATGGGCCATCGAACTCGGAGGGTATGATATCGAGTATCAACCCCGAACGACTATCAATTCTAAAAAGAATTTACAAGGAGTTGAGATGAGAAGAAGACAAAACAACTACAACAATGTTTGACCTAGACTAAAAGAATTTACAAGGAGTTGAGATGAGAAGAAGTAAACGTACCAGATGAGGATGAAAATGAAACAATAAATCAAGATGGAAATCCACAGATATCGTCTTTGTTAGCCCGTTCAATTTCAATGTAGTCGTTTCTCTTCTTCTTTTTCTCTTCTTTTTTGTTTTGTTTTGTTTTTGTTTAAGTGTAGAGTTCTGTGAGTGCGGTTGTTTTTGGTGAGATATGCGAAGAGAGTTAGGAACTTACCTGGGCGTATTTCGATGGAAAAGTGGCCGCATACCCTGGTATGCGACCGCATGCCTGTTATGCGACAGAATATTGCAAAGGTCACCTAGGGTTCGTAATGCGACGCACTATGAGATCGCATAACTGAAATGCGGTTTGCATAGTGCACCCTGGCACCGCATTCTAGCCATCCAAAAATGCCAAACTAATTGTCTAGGTTTGCAGTAGAAATGCGGTCCTCATAGCGACAATGCGATCGCATTTGCGTCGCAAACTGGACACTCTTTCTCAGCTTCCCCTTCACTCACAATTTTACCCTGTTTTGTGAACTTCTGAACCACCTGCACTCTAACACACACTTTAAATTGCTCAAAGAAACGTATTTAATCAATAACCAAAATTTAAAAGACAAAAGAGTGTTACCACACATGGGTTGCCTCCATGAAGCGCTTGATTTAATGTCGCGGCACGACGAAGTTGGCCTTCTTTTGAATTTACTCATTGGTCGGGCATGGATCGTCTTTAAGATCCAATTGTTCTACCACATGTCTTTGTCCATCTGAGCCCAAATAGTGCTTGATGCGTTGGCCATTTACTTTGAAAGTGCAGAGCCCATCCTCAGATGCTAATTCCATAACGCCAAATGGGGAGACATCTACCACTTTGAATGGATCGGACCATTTTGATTTGAGCTTGCCCGGAAACAATTTGAGTCTTGAGTTGAAGAGCAACACCAAGTCACCGGACTTGAACTCTCTTTTCAAAATCTTTTTGTCATGG
Organism: Nicotiana undulata; assembly: GCA_005239495.1. Lineage (NCBI taxonomy): Eukaryota > Viridiplantae > Streptophyta > Magnoliopsida > Solanales > Solanaceae > Nicotiana > Nicotiana undulata. The sequence continues at coordinate 32,775 of ML256428.1, read as the reverse complement.
ACTAATTTTATTCTTTCCGTATACACATCTACACTTTCATAAGCGTGGAACCGGAATTCCTCCATTTCATTTAGTTGAGTAAGCCTCAAGTTTGCAGCTTCAGTCCAGTCCAAGTTCAACTTCTTTAGAGCCCACGTGGCTTTATGCTCTAGTTCCACAGGTAGATGGCAAGCTTTACCGAACACTAACCGGTAGGGAGAGGTACCAATGGGAGTTTTGTACGCCGTGCGGTATGCCCACAATGCGTCATCCAGATTCCTTGACTAGTCGGTCCTGTTTGCATTCTCTGTCTTTGCAAGAATGTTCTTGATTTCCCGATTGGAGACTTCTACCTGGCCACTTGATTGGGGATGATAAGGAGTGGCTACCTTGTGCTTGACACCGTATTTCTCTAGCAGCCCAGTGGAAGCCTTGTTGCAAAAGTGAGAACCACCATCACTAAGAATGGCTCTAGGAGTGCCAAACCTCGTGAATATGTTCTTCTTCAAGAATGCAGTCACACTTCTTGCCTCATTGTTTGGAAAGGCAGTAGCTTCAACCCATTTGGACACGTAGTCCACAGCTACCAGAATATACTTCATACCGCAGGAGCTCACAAAGGGGCCCATAAAGTCAATGCCCCACACATCAAATATTTAAACCTCCAACACAAAGTTCATAGGCATCTCATGCCTCTTGGAGATTGATCCCTGCCTCTGACACTGGTCACAAGATTTGACCATTTGGTTGGCATCATGATAGATGGACGGCCAATAATAACAACATTCAAGCACTTTTTTCGTCGTTCGATTTCCTCCGTGATGACCACCCACCAGTGAGTGATGTCATGCCTTTAGAATTTGCATCATCTCTTCATCTGGAACACACCTTCTAATAATGTTGTCCGCACAAATACGGAACAAGAATGGCTCCTCCCAATAACATTGTCGACACTTTCTTAAGAATTTCTTCTTTTGATATGCTTCTAAATCATCCGGGATTAGGTCACTAACCAAGTAATTGGCAATGTCGGCGTACCAAGGAGTGGTTGAAGAAGATAATGCCAAGATATGCTCATCGGTGAAGGCATCATTGATATCAAGATCATCCTTTGGTCGTCCGTCTTCTTCAAGTCTAGAGAGATGGTCCGCCACTTGGTTCTCGGTGCCCTTTCGGTCCTTGACATCAAACTCAAATTCTTGTAACAAGAGGACCCACCGGATTAGTCTTGGCTTGGCGTATTTCTTTTCCATAAGGTATCGAAGAGCGGCATGGTCGGTGTAGACCACCACCTTGGATTCAAACAAATAAGCTCGAAATTTTTTGAAAGCATACACAATAGCAAGAAGCTCTTGCTCCATCACTGTATAGTTCATTTGTGCAGCATTGAGTGTTTTGCTTGCATAATAAACCGGATGAAGAACTTTGTTGTGTCGTTGAACCAAAACCGCTCCAATTGCTACACCACTAGCGTCACACATGAGCTCGAATGGAAGAGACCAATTCAGTGTGACAATAATGGGTGCCATGGTGAGCTTCTCCTTGAGCTCCTCGAATGCCTTGAGACACTTCTCATTGAACACAAACTTGGCATCTTTCTCAAGGAGCTTGCACATAGGGTTTGCAATTTTTGAAAAATCCTTGATAAAGCGCCAATAGAATCCGGCATGCGCAAGAAAGCTTCGAATACCCTTTACCGATGTTGGTGGAGGGAGCTTGGAAATGATCTCAATCTTTGACCGATCGACTTCAATGCCACTTTTTGAAGTTTTATGCCCCAAAACAATGCCCTCGTCCACCATGAAGTGGCATTTTTCCCAATTAAGCACGCGGTTGGTCTCCTCACATCTTTTAAGCACTTGTCTAAGGTTGTCAAGACAATGCTCGAAGGAGTCACTGACCACCAAAAAATCATCCATGAAAACTTCTAGGAAGTCCATGTCGGAGAAAATGGACATCATGCATCGTTGAAAAGTAGACGGAGCATTGCACAAACCAAAGGGCATCCGACTAAAGGCAAAGGTTCCATACGACCAAGTGAATGTGGTCTTCTCTTGATCCTCCAAGGCTATATTGATTTGATTGTAGCCGGAATACCCATCGAGGAAGCAATAGAAGGATCTTCCCGCTAGCCGGTCAAGAATTTGATCAATAAAAGGCATATGGAAATGATCCGTGCAAGTGGCATTGTTGAACTTCCGGTGGTCCATGCATACTCTCCATCCGGTGACCGTCCGAGTGGGGATAAGCTCATTCTTTTCGTTGTGAATCACAGTCATGCCTCCCTTCTTTGGCACACATTGTACCCGACTCACCCATGGACTATCCGCAATAGGGTAGACAACCCCGGCATCCAACCATTTGATTATTTCCTTCTTGACCACTTCTCGCATTGAAGGATTTAATCTTCTTTTATGTTCCACACTTGGCTTGCTCCCTTCTTCCAATTGAATTTTGTGCTCACATATCCCGGCGGGGATTCCTCGGATGTCGGCAATTGTCCATCCAAGTGGTTGTAGGTGCTCCCACAAGACATTCAACAATTTATCAACTTGCACATCATTCAACAACGAAGAAACGATTACCGGTAAAGTGTTATTAGAACCGAGAAATTTGTACCTCAAGTGTGATGGAAGTGGTTTGAGCTCAAGTTGTGGTGGCTCAATGATTGAAGGTTTTGCGGGAGGGGTAGCTTGATTCTCTAAGTCAAGAGAAAGCTTCTTTGGTGCATATGTGTAGGACCCACGTCCTTCCAATGCGTTCACTATTTCAACATACCCCTCAATGTTGTCACCATCAAAGTTCACCAAGATTGCCACCAAAGCCTCGCCGAGGCATTCTTCTTCCATCTTCATGTCAATCTCATCTTCAACCTCATCAACTACATCAATGACTGAGATTCCTTCATAAGCACTCGGCAATTTCAACCCTTTGCTAGCTTGGAAGGTGACTTCCTCATCATTCACTCGGAACTTGATTTCATGTCGTTTCGAGTCCATTAAAGCTATTACCGTCGCAAGGATTGGTCTTCCTAAAATGATAGGAATTCCCTTGTCTACCTCACAATCCAAGATAACGAAGTCGGCCGAGAGAAGGAACTTCCCCACCTTTACCAAGACATCATCAACAATTCCCACATGTTTCTTAATTGATCGGTCGGCCCATTTGCAATATCATGCTAGTAGGTCTTGGCAACCCCAATCATGCTTGCTTGTAGATAGCAAGAGGAATCAAATTTATACTAGCCCCGGTGTCACAAAGTGCTCTAGCAAAGTCTCTCAACCCGATGGTACATGGAATAGTGAATGCTCTCGGGTCTCCCTTTTTCTCCACGGTGAGTGTAGCAATTATCGAACTTACCCGATGAGTCAAGTTTACCACTTCATTCTTTGTAGTTCTCTTCTTGTCATCAAATCTTTCAAATATTTGGCAAACCCCAGCATTTCTTGGAACGCTTCCAAGAATGGGATGTTTACCGACAATTGTTTCAAGATGTCAAAGAATGTTTCAAACTTGCCATCGTCCACCCTTCGTGCAAGCCTTTGAGGGAATGGGGGAGTAGGTCGAGGAATTGGTGGAGGAGATTTTGGGGTCTCCTTTACTTTTTCCTTAATTACCCTCTCCCTGTATTGCTTCTTGGATCTTTACGTCATGATAGGGCTTCTCAATTTCAACCACACTTGGCAACGCAACTTTTGTTTCCACTTCTTGATCAAGATTTTCTACATCAACCACTTTCTCACTTTCATCTTGGAGCACCTTACCTCTTCTAGTTGTGATGGCCATGCAATGAGAAGATGGTCCGCTTGGACCACCTTTTGGGTTGACCACCGTGTCACTAGGAAGAGTACCTTTTAGCTTGGGATTTTGTTCTCGTGACAAATCCCTCATTTGCATCTAGAGCTTTTGAATGGAGGCGGTGTGTGATCCCACTACCTCGGACATGTTTTTCATTGTTGTATCACTTGCTCTTGATTTTGCAAAATCCTCTCAAGCATCCCTTCCATTTTGGACTCATTCGAAGGCCCTTCCTTGTATTGTGAGGAGTTGGAATATTGCCCTCTTGGTGGAACATAAGGATTGGAACTTCTATTAGCATAATTGTTGTTGTTGTTCCAAGATCCTTGACCACTTTGATCATTTCGCCAGTTTTGTTGGCCTTGACCTTGCGGGTTTGGCCTCCAATTACTTTGTTGGCGGAAACCACCTTGAGAGTTTTGGACATAATTTGCTTCTTCAAAATCTTGACTTCCCATTGATTGAATGTCTTCCACCATATTTACCTTTTTTATTTGACTCTCAGTGAACATCTTTGTTAACACATCGATGTTAGTAGCAAGACCCTCTCTTGATTCTCTTTTAGAATGTTGGTCAGAGAGGGAGTACCATAAGAAATTCCACCGCTAGTATCCTCGGAATGCCATGCTTGATTATGCTTTTCCATTTTGTCTAGAATTTGAGTGATTCTAGCAAATGACTTGTCAATGAAGGACCCATCTGCGGCATTTTTAGCAATGAATTGGGATAGTGGATCCAAACCCATATAGAACTTCTCTATCAGAATATGGTCTGCGAACCCATGGTTTGGTGATCTCACTAGTATAGCTTGAATTGATCCCATGCCTCGTGTAAGTACTCCCCTGGCAAGCTTGAAGAAAAATATTCTGTCTCTGAGCTTTGACTTTTTGCTATCTGGGAACCACTTTGCTAAGAAGGCTCGGACAAGCTCAGGCCATTTTGTGATAGTTTGAGGAGGTAAGTTTTGAATCCATTTTTTCGCTTCTCCCGCCAATGAGTACTTGAATACTCGCAACCTCAAAGCATCATCCGTCACATTGGTTTGTTTGTGCATGGCGCATACACCCAAGAAGTTCCTTAGGTGTTGCGTTGGATCATCATCTGTTGAGTTATGGAACAATCCTTCCGCCTTGAGCATTAGAATCATTCCATGATCCACTTTGAAAGTAGATGCACCAACCACCGGAGGGAGGATAGCATTGGTGTCGTCAATATATTCTTCGATGTCGGCAAAAGGGTTCGCCTCTTCATCATACTCAACGTTGGCCATTTTCACCTAATACACCAAACAAAGCGAGAAACGTGTGATGAAATAGAAAAAGATATAAAGTAAAGTACACACTATCTAGTAATTTCAAAACCGTATTCCCCCGCATCGGCGCCAAAATTTCATACGCTCAAATTAAACCTTAAAAATAGTGTAAAGCGGTCGAAGTCAAAACCCAGCAAGGTTGGGGTCGAATCCCACAGGGAATAGGCATGAAAAGATTACTTTGGTAGTGTGAATCTCAACTTAAATCGTATCTCTATTCCGTTAATGTAACAAGAATATGGGAATTGATTTTATAATAATTTAATTGCAATAGTGACAAGTATGATTAATTTAAAGTTGTAATTAATATGATTAACTAAACCAATGTTGTGTCCCCTTCAATGAAATATAATGCTAATGGGTATTAATATGATATATTTCTAATGGAAGGTCCGTAAGATATGCAAATGATTTCTAAATGACTACCCAATATTTTTCAATAGTTGGGTAGTATTTCCTCTTTATGATTTTTCCAAATATAAAAGAGTTGCAATGAAGAGTAATCAATTAATGCCAAATAAAACCCACTTATTCCTAAGCGATTCTATTAAACAAGGTTTAAAGCCTTGAGTCTTTGATATTTACCCCTACCAATCCTAACTCACTTTTACAAGCTAAGAAAGAANAATTAATGGCACTTGTTAATGTTTGCAACCACCAACAATAAATGAATAATGAGAAGTAAATAAATATCAACCAACCAATATATATATATATATATATATATATATATATATATATTCAGTGTTAAATACCAAATAACATAACACCCATTTAGGGTCCACAACCTTAGTATTTAAGACTAGCTACTCATACTTAAAGACGAAAAGATGAGAGTATTTAATGTCATAAAGCTTACAAAAAAGAAGGAATCTTCACTTCTAAAGCTTCCAAAAGAGAGGAATATTCAAAGGGTATGTGGTAGCTCTAAAACCATACAAGAATGACCCACAAACCCCCAATAAATCTATTCATAGTGGGCTAAAACTTAGGGTGAAAAACGGACAAAATTGCCCTTCCAGGTCAACTCTGCGACCGCATGTTGGATATGCGATCTGCGTTGTCAATTCTGCGATAGCATTTTGTCGTTTTCTTATCTTTTTCCAGCTTTTTGATCTCTTTTCCATGTCTTTGAATCCTCAAACCTCATGCACTGCATAACATCAAAATTTCATAAGCATAGAAGAAAAATGCATTTAAAAAAAGCAAAAATCCAAGTAATTTGATATTAAATGTGCCAAAATTCTCCGGAACATCAGAAGAGCAAGGTACATAATTTCCTGTCTATTATGTAAGTCGGACCCTAGGAGATGCTAAAACCAAGTATCCACATTTAGAAAAATTAACCCTTGCATTATAAGTGCATCTAGGAAGTTGAAACCATATTTTCAATACCATTCTATATGTGTATTAACTACATATCCACTTCGAAACATTTTGCATAAGCTCGAATTATCGGGCCGATTGGCCAAATGGGCCATCGAACTCGGAGGGTATGATATCAAGTATCAACCCCGAACGACTATCAAGTCTCACATTTTGGCAGACTTCATGGCCGATTTGATGCCTGCCCTCGTACCTGAAGTAGAAAAGGAACTCTTGCTAAAACGGGTACATCATCGGGGTAATGGACCCTCTTCATAGACGGTGCCTCGAATGTGAAAGGTTCCGGGCTCGATATTGTTTTAAAACCGACTACGGGCAGTACCATTAGACAATCTATAAAAACTTCAAATTGACTAACAATGAGGCCGAGTATGAGGCCATGATTGCAGACCTCGAACTAGCCAAAGGCCTGGGAGCAGAGGTCATCGAGGCAAAATGTGACTCTCTTTTGGTAGTCAACCAAATAAATGGAAGCTTCGAGGTTCGAGAAGATAGGATGCAAAGATACTTAGACAATATTCAAGTGACATTGCATCGCTTCAAAGAGTGGACCCTAGTCCATGTACCTCGAGAACATAATATCGAGGTCGATGCACTCGCAAACTTAGGCTCATCTGTTGAAGAAGATGATATCGTCCCGGGTACTGTCGTCCAATTATCGAGGTCAGTAATCGAAGAAGGACACGCAGAAATTAACTCAACAAGTTTAACATGGGATTGGAGGAACAAGTACATCGACTACTTGAAGCATGGGAAGCTCCCCACGGACCCTAAAGAATCGAGGGCCCTCCGAGCCAAAGAAGCCCGATTTGCACTGGACGAAAATGGAACATTGTATAGGAGGACCTTCGACGGACCACTGGCAGTATGCCTGGGACCGGGGGATACCGATTATGTACTACGAGAAGTCCATGAAGGCACTTGTGGAAACCACTCTGGTGCCGAATCCTTGATTCAAAAGGTGATCAGAGTAGGCTATTACTAGGACAACATGGAAAAGGACACCAAAGAGTTCGTTGAAAGATGTGATAAATGCCAAAGATTTGCACCAATAATCCATAAACCCGGTAAACAACTACACTCAGTCCTATCCCCGTGGACATTCATGAAGTGGGGGATGGACATCGTCGGCCCCCTACCAACGGCGCCAGGTAAAGCTAGATTTATCCTATTTATGACTGACTACTTCTCAAAATGGGTAGAAGCGCAAGCCTTCGAGAAGATAAGAGAAAAAAAAGTCATCAACTTCATATGGGACCACATCATATGTCGATTCGGGATTCCCTCCGAGATAACATGCGACAATGGAAAGCAGTTCAATGGCAGCAAAGTAACATAATACCTCGAAGACCATAAAATTAAAAGGTTCCTATCAACGCCTTATCAGCCAAGTGCAAATGGCCAAGCCGAGTCCACAAACCAAACCATCATCCAAAATATAAAGAAAAGGTTAGATGATGCGAAGGGGAAATGGAGAGAAGTATTGCCCGAGGTACTATGATCATATCGAACGACGTCTAAATCAAGCACGGGGGAGACCCCATTTTCTTTGGTATACGGGTCAGAGGCATTGATCCCAGTCGAGGTCGGGGAGCCAAGTGTCAGATTTCAACACACCACCGAGGACTCGAACAACGAGGCCATGAACACCTTCCTCGAGATACTAGATGAAAAATGTGAGGCCGCATTAGTTCGAATGGACGCTCAAAAACAAAGGATCTAAAGGTACTACAATAGAAAAATGAACCTCCGCTACTTCAGAGTCGGGGACTTAGGTCTAAGGAAAGTCACCCTCAATACTCGAAAACCAAGCGAAGGGAAACTAGGCCCTGATTGGGAGGGACCGTACTGTGTCCTCGGAGTCGTAGGAAAAGGATCCTACAAACGTAGCACAATGGAAGGCGAGCAACTACCAAACAATTGGAATTTACCATTGCTCAAACGTTATTACTACTGAGGTATGACCTTTTCCTCTTTTTGTTTATATTTTATACTAACTCCTTACAGGTGTTCGATTGGGGATATTGAAGCACCCTTCGACTCAAAGACCTTGGATTTTAAAGCATGCATTGCACTCTTTTCTCTTGGATCGGGTTTTATCCCGAATGGGTTTTACCGGCAAGGTTTTTAACGTGGCAATACCTATATTCTACCTAAGGAAGACACAAAGTATTCAAGGATTCTTTTCAATCAAACTCGAATACTGGGGGGCATCACCCTCGGGGATTAAATTTTCGAAGAAAACAAGTCATGCCAAGGAGGGCCTCGATAGAAGGACGTTGTAATGGGCCAAACAGTCAAATGAACCGTGTCCATGTAGAATAGTTGAGACCCCGATAGCAAAATCATGTACGCATGTATCAACTACTCAAAGAAGCATTCTTGTTATATCAAAACACTTTGTGCCTCGAAGAAGTCTATTATTTTCACATTTAACGGCTCAAGGGCCAAATACACCCGAATACTCGGGGACTGTCATCAACAATCAACACGTCGACTCATCAAACACTTGAACTTATAAGACCTCAAGGAGGCACACTCGAACTTATAAGACCTCATAGAGGCACACTCTAACTTATAAGACCTCAATGAGGCATACTCGACCTTTAAAAAGGCATCCCCTCGATATTAAGGTCAAGGCCATCTCACTCGGGGACTAAAGGCTACGACCATATAAAAGACTACGGTCATATGAAAAGGCTACGGCCAAAATAATATGGCTCGGAGATGTTCGACTTTCTCCATAAAACTAAAGGCCTTCAAATACTTCAAAAAAAACGGTTAAATCAGGCTACCCTCAGCAAAAGAAAAAGGGCTTCGATAAAATTAGCCCCCGAATAATGTGAAGGCTTCGAAAATATCTGCCTTCGAGAAAACCTCAAAAGGTACTCGATTGTCTATGCGCATCGACTTGCAAACGAGGTTCCAAACAATCGAATCATCGGAAAATCGAACGAATATGAAAATATGCCAAGGCATAACAAAATTTTTACTAAGTCTTTATCAGAAAGAGGGAAAATTGTAGCCATTTTAGAGGTCGAATTGACCCAATCTAAAAAGAGCCTAAGGGACAATCTAAAGAGACTAAGGGACAACCTAAAAGAGCCTAAGGGCTGATGTTTTAAAGCCTAAGGGCCAATACTTAAAGAATTTAAAGGCTGGAGCACACCATGCTCGAGACCTTTTTCAGTTTGGACTCGAAATTCCTGAGCTAAAGCTTAGCTCGAAGATTGGACCCTAAGTGGTCGTCTATTATCGATCGTTGATCAAACACGAAACCTAAGGGTATTATATTCTAAGTCCAATACATCGGATTGATAAAAAACAACACCAAATCTCATTTCAAAGGAAACGACAATATGAAGAGTAACACAAAACGAAGATGAAACAAAAGATTCTTTATATACAGATGATGGCCCAAATATATGTTTACAAAGCTCCCTCACGGAGCCCTTACACAATATAAGGGAAAATAAGCTTATTCTACTGTCGGGGTCACTCGATCGGAGGTAGTTTCCTCAGGAGCTGCACCTTCGACGGCTTGACCTTTGGCAACCTGATCTTTGGCGGCCTCCTCCTCCTCGGGGAATTCGTCTTCGTCCCCCTACTTCCGGATCCGCTGACTGAATCCTCATCGAAAGAGAGCAATGCCGCTGCCTCTTCTTCCAAGGCCTTCACCTTCTCGATCTCAGCAGAAAGATCAAAGCCTTCGACTCGCACCTCCTCGAGGGCTTGCCTTTGAGATCCCAGCCGAGCTTGATTGATGTCAAATGGTAACTTAAGCTCGGCCTCATCAGCTGCCTTCTTAGCACGGGCATTGGCAGCAGCATCATGATTCTAATAGGCAGACATGATTGCATCAACTTTGGACTTGACTTTGGATAATTCTGCGGCCGACTCAGTATGAAGGTCCTTATATTTACGGCTTTCTTCCTTTGCACCCTGAATTTGGTGCTTAGTCGAGGTCAAATTTTCTCGAAGAGAGTCTTTCTCGGAGGCCAGATCATCCATGCGTTGCTTCAACTCGAGGATATCAACATCTTTGATCCTATGCTCCTCCCGAAGTTGCCCCACCAGGTTATCGTTTTTCTTGAGCTGCAAGAATCAAGTTGCGACATTAGACACTAAAGCAAGTAAGCATAATATAATCCCTCAAAGGCTATATTAACTGCTCAACAAACTCGGCCCGCTCTTGGGACGCCCTCTCCGAACTTGCTCAAAGGTCATTGAGTTCCCCCTCCCTTTTGGCGTAAAGAGCCTTGAGCTCATACGACTCAGACATGAGCTTCCTAAACTTGTTTTCGCAATGGGCCAGTTCAGCTTGTGACTTGGAAAATGATTGGTCGAAGAGCATCACGACCTGAAACACAAAGGAAGAAAGTCAGAAAAGCAAGAATCAAAACTCAAAATACAGTTGTTAAGTTAAAGATTACCTGTTTTCGAATCTTCTCAGCCTCTTCGAAAATGAACGAGGCGCCAAGATCGGGGCCTTCCTCAACCCCGACGAATCATTCTTCAAATATATCATTCTCTCCATGGGATGCCCCCACATTGGGAGTCTTCATATCTTGGGCATCTCGTATTTTTCATGGAGAAAATGACGGTCCTGGTGGAGAATCATCTATATTAATGACACCGCGTGGCTCAATCGGGGCCTTCTCTCGCCTTCGGGGAGCTTCATGATTGGGTTATCCGAGTTCATTGACCAAGTGCCCTTCGACACAAGGCGTAATTTGGTCGTTGGTCGATTCGAGGACTTTGCTCGAACCTCCCTCGAGAATCTCCTCAACTCGAGATTGGACCGCATCGGCAGCCTTTGGCTCAACAGCCTTTGAAGCATTGATGCTTCCTCTTCCTTTGATCACTAACGGGAAATGATCATCCTCTTCGTCCTCAGTATGAAGACTCTCGGCAGCTTTCGTAGATAAGGCCACCGTATCAACCTTAGATTTCCGAGCTTTGGTTTTCTTGGGCTTCATAGACTCAGTCGGTTACTCTTTCTTTCTCTTATTATCTTTGGAAGGTGTTTGGGTCTCTACCTCGCCAGGTTGGGGCTGCCTCATTGAAACATCATCTCCGAGGCCTACATAAGCGCAAAAGTTAAGTGTGCTATCAAAAGATACTTTACTATGGGACTCAAATATGTCAATGATAAAAACTCACCATGGTTTTTGGCCTCGCATCGTCCTTGGCCAAGTCGTTCCAGACGCACTCAACATATGTGGAGGTGGAAGCTAGTTGCCGAACCCATCCCGAGAGGTCCTTAACTGCACCGGGGTACCACTCGACGACTGCATAATCAAAAGGGAGTTAGTTCGAATGAAAGAGAAAACATTTAATTAATGAAACGTACTCGACGAATCCATACTCACGCTTCATATTCCATTCCTCGGGTAATGACATCTTTTCAGTAGGAATCAGATCGCAGGTCCTGACTCGAACAAAGCGGCTCATCCACCCTTGATCTTTATCTTCATCGATGCTAGCGAAGAAAGACTTTGAAGATCAACGTTGAAATTTTATCATGCCATCTTGATAGAGACAAGGACTGTATAGTCTTATCATGTGGTCGAGGGTAAAAGGCATCCCCTCGACCTGACTCGAAAAATACCTAATCAGGTAAACAATTCTCCAGAAGGAAGGATAGATTTGGCAGAGCGTCACCCGATATTGTCGACAAAAATTGAGGATCACTGGATTGAGCGGGGTCAAAGAAGGTTCTACGGGACCTAAGGTGAATGGGTATGTGTTAGGCTTAGGTAACCTGCTTTGTAAGTGGTTATGTCCTCTTCAGTTGAAGGGATCTCCACTTGTACTCCATCCCCCCAACGACAATCCGCCTTCACTTGTTCAAGTTTGGTTATTAAGCTGATATATCGAGACATGGGTTCACATCGTCCCGCAATTGAGGAAGGTTTTTCGACCTAGAAATCAGAAGATGTGTCACAAGGCCTGGGGGTACACTCCTCAATGTGAGAAGGTACCACCGTTTTGTTTTTAGAAGAGCAAGAAGACGAAAGGGTTTTCTCTTTTTGGGGGACTGTCTTAGATGTCTTGGCCATTTTGCTGTGAAATTTCAGAAGAAGAAGAAGAAACTGGTTAAAAGATGAACACAAGAAAGGGGTAAGTGTAGAGAAGAGTTGATGAAGATTTGAAGATGTTGTAGAAAGTAAAAGTATGAAGAGTGAAGCATTGGAGTATTTATAGGGCCATCTATGCGTGTTGGAGAAGTTAAAAGGACGGCCAATAGCTGTTATCGATTAACGGTTTTTTGAGAACTGTACTGACGTGACCTCCCCACGACCTTCCCGTCACACCAATCGCTGACCTCACACGATTGACATCATGATTGGGATATCGAAAGATCGAGAATTCAAATTGTTTCTTATCATTTCATTCTAAGAAACGCGGGGACTATTTGTACACGGCCGAAATCAGAGGAGTTCGATTTCAAAGTCTTTATTGTGTTCCGAGCCCGAGCTCGGAAGACTCGAAGTAAGGTTCGAGTCCGATCTCAGAATGCATACCTCGAGAGAGCATATCGAAGGCCCGACATGGCCTGCCTCGAGGCAGTGCAAAATCGATGACAGTCAAGAAAAAGCAGGAATTTCTCAAGGGCATATAGGTCAAGACATAAATCTCAGGACTGGTTCGTACAAATCCGTACTAGGCGGTTATAAAGCTATACCAATAGTATTTTTACTGTAAATAGAAATGTATTTTTCCCTCCTATATAAAGGGGACTCCAATCATTTGTAAAGACCATTCACTGCAAGAACATTCTACTCTACTTTTCTCGTTTACTGTGCTCAAGATTATTCTTCAGCTTTATTTCTCTTCATTTATTGTTCATACTTTATTGCTATTAACTGACCTCGAGACCCCGAGGCTATCGAGCTCGAGGCCCCTATTCCTTTGACAACACTGGTTTTCTTATTATTTCTTCTTACTTACAATTAATATTTCTTGCTTATTTACTAGTATTGGAATAAATCACATATTTTTAGAACCACAAATCATATTTATTTGTTAAAACTATTTTCGAGATAAACATAATTGTTTGAATAACTTGAAATATTGGGAAAGATTGCTGAAAACATGTGTAAAGATATTCAGCTATATATAGTAAGCAAATTATGCATCGCTTATTTCCTTATGGTAATAAGTGAAATCTATCTTCGATATATTTACTAACAAGAAAAACTATAGTACATAGCAAGGAGACAAAACCTTGAGGTCCAGGATACTATCATCAATTCCTTTTCATGCACATGCCAGCAATAGTTACCAAATAAATTGATAAGTCGGACATTTCTTGAGCGACACATAATTAGGTTGATCGATGGTCTCTTGGTCACGAGTCACGACCACATGAGAGTAAAGTTCCATCGAACAATATTTACATGTGGTCGAACCTTGAGATTGATGATCTTGATCGATGGTTATAGAGACTCGGGACCAAAATCTATATATTATATATCGAAACGATTTTACTTGAGAGAAAATTCTAGTAGTTATATCCAATCACACACTGAACAAAAATTGAAATTGAAGTCGCATAAAATACTGTTGATTTTTGAAGGTTTTGTTGAATTAATTGCTAATTTCCTACAAAAACATGATGAATTAATTATATATTATACATTTAGGAACGTAACACATAAACACATATGTATACACACGTGTACATTATAACATTTGCCAAATTTAGTACTGGATTATCCTTTTACGTACTCGTCATCCTGAAAAGTATAATCAAAGACGAAATCATTATATTTTATATGCAACTCTTCTATTAATTAATTTCATATGGATAAGGATTTAGCGTTAATACTATAATCAAATTGGAAATTAAGACTAAAAAAAGAAACAAAAGGCATTCATGTCTGTGGCTAACTTTATACTAGCCAAGGATATTATATTACTATTTCTATATATTGTTTACTTCTTTATGAAAATTTCCAATATCAAATACTTAGAAACTATGAGAATGAAATAAAGATTTCTCTAGAGAAATCTCGACAGTTAAAAAGTTGATTCACTTTTATCAGGCTTTTCAGCATATGCCTACATGGGGAATCTTGTACATGTTGATCATAAACTTAAAAAAAAAAAAAAAAAGGTGTCCACAGCTTGTTCTATGTGAATGGAATTTGCTAGTGCTTTAAATTCATGTCCTACACAAGGGACTGTGACCTAAAGTTAGGGCAATGCAGCGCCCATAATTGGCTCTTGTGGATCCCAAAGGCCGGTTTTTTAGGTTATACTTGTACGGATTTAAAGTTATTCTCTCCAAGTGTTCCAGTTCTAAGCATATCAAATATCTGTTCAATTCGAATTTGTGATACGCTGCAGTTCTACTTACTGTGATCTTTTGTTTGTTGGATTTGTTTTTTTGAACAGTAAATCTTTAAATGACCCTTTAATTTATTGTTTGTTAAAAAGATGTCGTTAATTAAGTAAAAGGGTTTGGTTGACACGAGCACAACAATCGGCCGAACAGGATAGGATGGAAAATATGAGTATAAAAAATCATAAGTATCTCTTCAATAGCTGAAGGATATTTCAAGCAGAAGAGTTGATGTGTTGTTTCACATTTGAATTTCTCTTACATTCTATATTTTCGAGCGGATAAGCTTGACGAAGTTTACAGCTTGTTTGGATGGTTGTTACCCATTGTATTGTATCGTATTGTCACTTTAAATACAATGTTTGTTTTGATTCTTACTTAAATTTTATTGTATCGTATCGTTAACTCCATCGTTATATAACGACGAAATGTGCCACTTTATGTAACGACCGATTTGGTGTGGTCACGTCGTCGTTACCTTGTCTTTTTCTCTCAATCTCACTCTTTATTATTATTATAGATTATTTTATTTTATCATTTATCCTACTTTTTCATATAGTAAGTTTACCCTGTATCATAATTTTTTATAATTACAAGTTTATTCTTCATATTGTTGGTGCGTGATATAATGAAACAGTGGCAAACGACACAATCTATCCAAACACTATTTTTATCAAACGATACAGTACAATGCAATACAATATGATATGATGCATTATGAAACGATACGTAACAACCATCCAAACAACTTGTTAGGAAAAATGCAATAATATAATAATAAAGTTTTGTCGTTCTGTCTTTCGCACGGAAGTCTGTTTGTCTTCGTTCTAAATAGAACCCTCTAGACCTCTTTTAACATAAGACTACTAAATCAACTAGCCAAGGCTCTTTCTTGTCTACAAATGTGATAATACTGAAAAAAACAGGAATTAGCGGCAGATAAATTCTGTAGCTAAATAGAAATATTCATCGCTAATCTTATTTAGCGACGTACTAGTGACAAATTATCAAATAAAATTATTAGCTACTTTAGCGACGGATTAGCGACGAAATTCATAACTAATTCTGGTTTTTCTAGACTCCAACATCGATATGTTATTTATTGCTTCTCTTATGTAAATAGCGATATCGCTTAAGCAAAATCCTACGTACACCCTCTGCATATAATAACTACGTGCTCAATGTCATCTTTGCTCAAATTTTCTGTTACTGTTTCTTATTCTAAAACAACTTCAAGTTGTAATTTATGTTATTCGAATAAAATGCAGAGGTTGACATTTTCTGAAAATTCTTAGATTGCAAGAAGAATAAGCACTCACTGCTACTTGGGCTGAGATGAAGAGGGTGATATCGGAGAGATTTGTGCCAACACACTTTTGAAGAGAGCTACAACTCGGACGAGAAAAAGAATTAATCTCATATTGCCAACGTAAAAGATGCCTTCACGAAGAAAAAGGAAATGATACTATAGGAGAGGCACACATTCATGCACTAGCTAGCATACGTAATTGATCAGATAGCAAGCGAGAATAAGGAAAGGAAGATAGAAATGCGACAACTGTTTACGTTGGCAATCATGTACGTACTGATTAAAGTAAGAAAATAGAATGAAGTACAGCTCTATAGATTTTTTCGAGCTACTTGATAAAAGAAGTCAACTTCTTACCCACACAAACACACATTTGTATGATGATATGATAAATAGGAGAGATAAAGATGAAAGGGAAAACGAAGACGATTCTTGGCATCACACAAATGAAGCTAGAGTGTCAGGAGCGAATTTAGCCGAACCCAGTAATTTTGGTTCGAACTCTGTATTTGTCTTAAAAATCTATTGACTATATACAAATTATTAATTTAATTTGAACCCAGTAAATTAAAATAATTAAAATTCCGAACTCATAAGCTTGAAACCTAGCTCCGCCTCAGCTCAAATTTATTGAGAATGGAGTTACTTAGAGTCTAAAAGTTAACTATAGTTAGAGTTAGCAACATTAACTGTAGTTAGAAGTAGTATTAATTATCTGTTAAGAAGTTGGTTAGTTAGTTAGATTAGCTGTCAATGAGCTGTCATAGATCAGTTAGTTGAAGTAAGCCTTGTATATATAGATTGTAGAGATATGAAATGAAGCAAGCAATTCATTTTGAGCTCATTCTCTGATGACCTCCATTTCTTCTCTGTTCTTGTCTTCATCGACCACCATTACTGTAATACTTCATCTCTAGCTTACATTTTGATATGGTATCAGAGCAATGGGAGATTGAGGACTGATTGTTCGAATTCATCAGAAATTCACCCGAGTTTGTTGTTTTTCGAAGACCATAGCTGTTGACGATATTTTGCCGGAGAAACTAAGCTACAATCATCCGTTGTTTTTTACGGCGAATGACAATTCAGGTGCAATACTCATCTCACTACAACTGAGAGTGACAAAGAATTACTTTGTATGAAGCCGAGCGACGAGAATAATGCTCCTCGGTCGCAATAAGTTAGGGTTCATTGAAGGCACGTTCAAAAGGGAGGATTATGGTCCAAATCTCATTGATCTGTGGGAACATGTAACGACATTGTCCTATCATGGATATTGAATTGTGTTTCGGCTGAATTACTAAGTGGAAGCATATATTCTTCAAATGCACTTGCAGTTTGGAATGAATTGAAGGAGCGATTTGATAAGGCAGATTGCTCTAGGATGTTTCAGATCCAGCAAATTTCTACGATCAATCAGGGAACCAGCTCTGTAGCAACAGATCTTTCGATATTGAAGTTGTTATGGGCAAAATTTGATTATTTAGCCCCAGTTTGTCACGCCCCGAACCTGGGCCTGGACGTAACACGACACTCGGTGCCTGATTACATGTGACCGAGCGAACCAACTGGCTGGCTGAATCAACATGTGATATCATAACATACTGAATGCGGAAGATAAACTAAAACATGCTGATATACTGAAAGTCTGGATGATATAAATCCAAGTGCGGAAATACTAATACAATTCTGAAACATATTTGTAACCAATATAGCTTAATATAAAAAAGCATGTGATTCTGTCTAAATGTTACTCTAGTCTATGAAGCCTATAATGAAGTACTGAAAAACACTGACTGTCTAAAAATACTTAAGACTGTAAGGTAATGATAGTTCGCCGAACGAACTGGGGATCACCAAATAACTAGTACGAGAATCCTAGCGCTTTGAATCGTCAACCTGTAAATCATTACCTGCATCGTGAGATGCAGGCCTCGGGAAAAAGGGACGTCAATACATTTTAATTGCACTGGTATGTAAAGCAACTGAAAGAAAGAATTATAAATGTTGAAACTGAAACTAAGCTGATAAGTGCAATGATAACTAATAATTGTTAACTGAATTGATAGCTGATAACTGAACTGATAACTGATAAATGATAAATTAATTGAACAAAGGAAGTAATAAGGATATGAATACTCCATCTTCTGAATGATGAACAACCTGTTTATCTGAATATTAAACTGCGGCCTCAGGCCCAATATATATATGTGCATAAACTGCGGCCTCGGGCCCAAGTATACGTATACATGCGACCTCAGGTCCAAAATGCATAAAGCATAAACTGCGGCCTCAGGCCCAAGGATGCATAAAGCATATAAACTGCGGCCTCAGGCCCAAATACATGTGTTCAACATTCAAGAAATTAAATTAGGAACTGAGAATCATACTACAATACATGATACTGAAATATTGAACCATATTGAGCTACATGATACTTGAATGCTGAATAGAGCTAGACTGAGACATGTATTCATGAACTGATTATAAAATTGAAATTTCAACTTTTTATGACCTGCTGAGTAATCTAGACTGAGACTCATGGGCATCAAACCTAAGTCTATATTGATTACAAACGGATTTCACAACGTTCAGAATGAAAGTCATGAACGAGTTACGAAGCAAGAGAATAAAAGTTCTGCAACTATTCAAGGAACTAGGTTTAACTATATTTCTGAGGTAATTGGTAACGTCGTAAAAGAAACGTATTGTAGGTAGAATCAACAACATTCCCAACATAGAGAGTTAGCCTCACATACCATAACTTCCTGCTCTTGAGCGTAATACAACGTTTGCCACCCCTTTCAACTTTAATCTATATCAATACAAGTCAAAGGATTTCATATTAGCAATAATACTCATGTTTTGGTCCCTTAGCATTTTATCAAACACTTGGCGGCATAAAGCTTCATAAACCTTATTAATGGTGTTTCTACACCCAATAACCCATCCTCTTACTCCTAGATAAATTATAATGTCTCAAAGGGCTATAATCAATACCATTCTTTATCACCCATAAGGTAAACAACACCCTTAACTAATAATCAACAATCAACAACCCAAACCTATAACAATTCATGATTTTCTATAAAACTAGTCAACACATAACTCATGAACTAGGGTCAACAATCATTAATCCAATGTTAGAATCAATTAGAGGGTGAAGACATTACCTTTTTGAAGTTCAATCCCCCTTGAATTCGAGTTCTAGGGTTCCTTTACTCAACAATGATGTCCCAATCGAATATCTAATGATATGGAGGGTTTACCCATGTTAATAAGATGTTGGAAAATTGAAATAAACTTAGAATCACCATTAGAACTTACCTTGGATGGTGGATGGACCTTTAAGGAGTTAGGTCTTTGAGAGTTTCCCTTTCTAGAGCAAGTTTTTATGTTTTGGGGCTGTGAGGGGACGAAATAGGGAAAAACAATGACTTCCCAGGTCGGCCACCGCATCCCAGTAGGCCTGACCGCGGTCCCGACCACGGAAAATAGCTGGAGCACTGCCTCACGACCGCGGTCGCGGTGGAACGTGGCGGATAGGCACTGTTCTGTAGTTTTGGCGTAACATTTTGCAAAGTGCTCCGTTTGAGCTCCACAGTTTATCGTTGGAACTCTATTTCAAAGGCCTACAACTTTTATGCTTTGAGTTGTCCTGAATTCCTTACACATCTTTATCAAACTCTGCTGGAAGACGAAACTTTTGCAAACTTAGTCGATTTTGTTGAATCTTATGCACCTCACTTTCCATCTTGATTTTGAAACAACTATTTTCACGCATAATCATCCCGATATGACTTCATATGTCCAAAATATAACCTTACTAATCCTTTAACTCATTCATACCTAAGTTGAATGTACGGGGTGTTACATTATTTCCCCCTTGGGATCATTCGTCCTCGAGTGATTATCCTAATTGTAACTTCTGCTAGCTCCGAGCCTTAAACGCGTCTGGGAGAAACATGAACTTTCATTAACACTTGCATACTAAATTGAATGAATACAAGAGTACAGAACTGTTGATATACTGAACTTAATGACTGCTGCATTGACTGAATATTGGTCTGCCATGGATACATGAATACAGAACTAACACGGATATTTGAATATTGAACTGGCACGAATATTTGAGAATTGAACTAACATCAATATCAGAGTACTAAGTTGGCATGAATATCTAAGTATTGAACTGACATGAGTAGCAAAGTATCGAACTGACTTGAATATCTAAGTATTGAATAGACTTGAGTATATGAGTACTGAACTGGCATGAGTATATGAGTACTGAACTGACATGAGTATTTGAGTACTGAACTGACATGAGTATCTGAGTACTGGAAACTTGAATATTATAACATGACATGTGAACTGCTGGATGTACCACCACTAGTTCTGGTGGCAACTACAACTCATATGATAATTGACCGATCCTTCGCAGATTCTATATGGCCAAATGTAGCAGGGACTATGCTTCCCCTTCTTCCCAAATCTCACAACGCCTTTTATAGGCAAAACTTTCAGAAACACCCAATCATCAACTTGAAACTCTAGGTCTCTATGCAGCACGCTCGAATAGGACTTTTGGCGGCTCTGAGTCGCGCTCTTGGATCAACTTAACTTTGTCTATAGTCTTATAGACCAAATTTGGTCCCAAAAACTCCTCTTCACCAACTTTGAACCAACCAATTGGCGATCTACACCTTCACCCATACAAGGTCTCGCACGGTACCATCTTGGTTCTAGAATGGTAGGTGTTATTATTAGCAAGGTCAATGAGAGGTATGTGATCATCCCAATTACTTTTAACATTTAGGACATATCCTCAACCGTTTAAATAATACGCTCTGCCTGTCCATCTTTCTGAGGATGAAAAACTTGTTCCTAATCATTTCTGGAAGAACTTCTAACATGATCTTCCCTCCTTAAGTACATCTATGTCTGGAACGCACAATTTGTCTTGGTATCTCAAAGTACCATCATCTCCCCCTTATTCAAAATCCATCATCTTATACTTGTGAATCTCTTCTTTCCACTGCAACACGTAGGGATCATCAAATTGTTTCTCCTTCTCTTCGGCTACTAAGGGGGAACTAGTCCTATTCTAGACAACAACTCCATCATCTTCGGAGTCCGAAGTTGAACTCCTCTTGGCTGGTAAACTTCTTTCACTAGAGCTCTCTTATCTACCTCAATTATGAGTTATACTTCCCACACTTGATTATCTTCTTAAGCACTTCCTGAAAACACTTATAGTATTATTGTGAACTAAGTCTTTGACATGTACTCTAAATTTTAGAGTCCCGTGCAATGCCACTACCCTCGCAACACATAAATAGGCATGATTTTATAGCTTTTTTGTTATCACTTTATCATTAATAACTAAGTTCGGTGATCATTCTACTCACTTTGTGTTTCTTACACATGCTAGACATAATCCCTATGGTAATTATACAATTTCCCCCCATTACCAAACTGATTTTCTTTTTCATATCCAATGCTAACTATTCGAGTTTCATATGGACTTACTGATGGTTTTCACATCTCCTCCTTAGAACAAAGGTTAAGGTGTTGTACTTGCGGATCATTCTCTTTTGTTGGGATCGGAACAACTTTTCTTATGTCAATGACGACTCATCTTTCAACTTACTTCTGAGCAATCATTCTTACTAGGAAAAACTAAATTATTCACTTAATGGAAAGCTAATGTATTCACAACTATCATACACAATCTTAATAATTCAACTCCGCTCACACTGTCAATCTTGGAGCAACCACATTTCCATAATTCTTAAAGGATATTCTTCTATAGTTTGCTCTCTTATTGCTAGCTGATTGTTTTTCCCACTATCACTCTACTTCGAATTTAACTTAAACTCTTTGGGTTCTAACACACGTTCAGTATTTCAAATTTTCATCCACTCACTAGAGTTACCCTGGCTAAGTAAATCAAATTGTACCTCTACTAGCTCTGCTGAAAGTGCTAATTCACTGTATCTACTCAAACATACTTAGTATTCTTTTACTAACCACCTACTATCATCATGTGTTCATGTTCTGCTTTGAATAACTAAAGTGAAGCATAAGGTTATTTCTAACTTCCCTCACAATTCGACCTTGTTCTATGGTCGCATACTCATCCTCTTTTTTTTGAACTATGTACATAGATCACACATAGAGAAAGTTCATCCGTCTTAAACGAAATTGAAATATCTAACCCCAAATTTTGTGTACACTTCAAAATCATTTCCGACTATATACATCTGGTGTAAATACTTAATTACATAATCTAAGGGAGAGCTGTCTTATCTTTTATCTCACAATGATAGCGGCTTCTTACAGTAGTTCACTAATGTGGTACTTTCTAATTCTGATTTGAATAAATCTAAATAACTTAAAACATTTCCCTGAAATTCAATATCGGCTGCTCTTGGTTCTCAATTTGTACATCATGTCTTCTTAGTCACATACATGAGTTGTACGAGATCACATCTTTGGTAATAACAAATGTTTCTGACTCCTAGGTATTTTACCCCTAGGATCTTTTCTATCCAAAACTATAGTGTCCAATGTTAGGGTTTGACATTTGAACTATCAGCATCCCACATATGGCTCCATTTCCAAGAATTAAAAGAAATTGTTCTCAGATGTAAAAAAACACATTCGATTACCATAGACATACTTATTCTTCAGAGTATACCACCATCTGGTAAGTCATTTACTGCACCATCCGGTGATTCTTGGTCTTAATCTAGACCTAAAATATGCGAAGGTTTCGCTATAACCGCTGTAACTATCATTTTCTTTTAGCACCCATAGGCATCACCGTATACTCACCAGTTATGTCACGACCCAATTTTCCTCCATTGGGTATCGTGACGACACCTAGTCTTAGGGACTAGGTAAGCCTAATATTAAGTGAACATAAATCATAATATTGAAACTCTTAAATGCTTCTTGATGTAAATCTTGATACATTACATATTATCCCAAAACTGGTAAGTACAAGTCATAAGCTTTAACGAATTTACTCTAAAATCTTACCAATGTTCGGAATAAATACAACAGTGTGTGAATAATAAATACAAGAAGGTGACTCCGAAACCGCGAACGCTGAAGCGGTTTTACCTTGAGTCTACACAACAACAACTGCGCTTCTGTCTATCGATCGGCCGGCTATGCAAAACGTGGAATCTGCACAAACAAATGTGCAGAAGTGTGGAGTGAGCACACCACAATGGTGCCCAGTAAGTATCGAGACTAACCTCGGTGAAGTAGTGACGAGGACTAGTCAGGACACCCACTGGTCTATTAAATCAAACAGGCATAAGTATTGGAACGACATGAAGTAACAGCTATCTAATGACTACACCACATAACTAATAAAAACGGAAGGAAATACAACCAATAACAATAGAACATCACAATAATACACAAAGAATGTACGAGAACACCCCAGAATCGGAAAATCACATTACAACAAGAACAAGTAATAAATCAGCACTGCAACAGTTTCTATGCCAGGCCTTGGCCAACAACCCCAAGTGTCTTTGGAAAATACCTCGAGTGTAAACCTTCACCCGTAAGTTTTTATTGTAAGCTTTGAATATAATCATTTCAAAATAGAAAATTTCCTTTGAAACATACTTCCTCTGAATATGCATATATAATTTTTGAAAGAGAAATCTTTAAAACATAATTCCTTAAAATACATGGTTTTCAAATATACTTCCCCAATAAATGACTTTCAAATATCATTTTTCTGCAAGACAAATGCTTTTCAAATATACATTTGAAATAAAAGTCATTCAGACATAGGTTTCTTCGAGATAAATGCTTTTCAGCTATACGTTTCAATATATATATCTTTCAATCATAATCTCCTCAAGATAAATCTACCAGAACTCAGTCCGTAACTCAGAATTTGTCATACAGTACAGGGGGAAAGCTCCCGGAATACGTCCGTAGTCCCAATTTAAATATGCAATGCAGTGCAATAGAGAGAATAACTAGAAAACCACAAAAACATCGTACATTGCCACAACGAGCACAAAAGCAACAAAGACAGAAATGCCAAATGCGACGGGCGAATCAAACACAAGGGTTTAAATCACGAGAATGGTAAAACTCACGCATAAGAAGTAGCCACTTAAGGGAATGCCAAGCACAAGGCAAACATAGCAACTATTCTTAATATTCAAGTTCACAACAAAAGAAACCAAATCATCCCGTCAAGGGAAGCAGCTATAACCAATCTCACTTAGACAATTAGCTTCACGGAATAAACTCAACTTGAACAATGCTCAGTAATAGGCAACACCAAGGAAATACCATCAGCATGGACGATTATCAACTAAACCTAAGTAGCATTTAAGGGGAAATCATATAAATCACAATGTACGAATTATGGGCATGCTTGACACCAACGTATAGATATTCCAATTTCTGCTAAACAATTATAGGGCGAGATTATGCTAGTTCTAGTCAAATAAGCAGTTTATGAATAAAGATATAGCACAACGGTAGGAAAGGTGCAGTTTTCATTTAAGTCAATTAAGATCAAATAAGAAACAACGGAACACTAAGCAAGTAATTTCTAATTAGAACGGGAAGAAATGAAACTAGCAATCAAGAACTCAAATGTAACAAATACAACTTCATACACAGGGAATATAAGGACCTACGAATCCTAAAAGGCTAACCTATTTGCAAATAAGTCCGAGTACGCACTCGTCATCTCGCATACACGTGCTACAATCAACATAGAAGACTCAATCCAAGGGGTAGTTCCCCCACACAAGGTTAGTCAAGATACTTACCTCGACGACGACAACCCGGTACTCGAAAATGGACTCCTCTGGCGAAAGACCTTCCGACGGCTAAAATCAAACTATAACAACTCCAAAACACACATAAATTGTATAAGGAAATATTCCGAATAATAAAGTTTCAATCTTTACAAAAATATAAAAAAATCGACCCAAAAGTTGACCCCCGGGCCCGCACCTCGGAACCCGTCAAATTTTACAAATTCCGAATACCCATTCCAATACAAGTTCAACCATACAAAATTTATCAATTTTCGATACCATTTGGTCCCCCAAATCATGATTTTTCATTTTAGAAATTTTCTTCCAAAACCAACATTTTCCTCAACTCAAAACACACATTAAATGATGAAAATAAAGATAAAATCATGGAATATATTCAATTATAGTTGAAGAACACTTACTCATTCGATTTGTGTGAAAACCCCATAAAAATCGCCAAGAACCGAGCTCTAGATGTCAAAATATGATAAAAATGGCCTAACCCTCGATTTTGGAATATAATCTGTCTGCCCAGATTTTTAAGCACTGCGATCGCGAGAGTTTAAGTGCGATCGCGTAGAGGAAAATAATTGCTAGCCTAAAATGTGCTATGTGATCGTGTAAGGACTGATGCGATCGCATAGAAAGAAAATATTCACTGACCAAAAATGTACTATGCGATCACATAGAAGGAAAATGTTAACTGACAAAAAATGTACTATGTGATCGCGTAAGGACTGAAGCGATCGCATAGAAAGAAAATGTTCACTGACCAAAAATGTACTATGCAATCGCGTAAGGACTGATGCGATCACATAGAAGGAAAATGTTCACTAACCAAAAATGTGCTATGCGATCGCGTATGGAATGATGCGACAACGAAGAGTAAAAATTGGGCGGGTCACAGAACACTATGCGATCGCGTCTATGCCTATGCGATCGCATAGAAGAAAAACCAGAAGACAAAATCAACAGTGAAGAATAGAAGAAAATTGACCCGAAGCCCATGCGAAGCACACTCGAGCCCCCCGGGACCCCGTCTAATCACACAAACAGGTGATATAACCTAACACATACTCGCTCGAGGTCTCACATCGCATAACACAACACCGGAACGCTGAATAAAACCAAAAATCAAACTTATAAATTTTCAAATCTTCAAATATCAAAAACTCGAGTCGAAACCTATCAAATCAACCCGGAATGACGTGAAATTTTGCAGAAAAGTCACATATAACACAACAGACCTACAGCCGTTCCCGGAATTCCATTCCGAGCACGATATCAAAATTTCACTAATCGGCCGAAATCGCCGAAATTTTAACTTTTGCCAAATCACCTCAAATTACTCTACGGACCTCCAAAACCAATTCCACACGCGCGCCTAAGTCCAAAATCATCGTATGAAGCTGTTGACATCACGCAAAACTCATTCCGAGGCCGTTTACACAAAAGTCAAACCTCTGATCAACTTACATCACTTAAGCTTCAGAAATTAAAAGTTTTCTCCCAATTCGACTCCGGATTATCCGGTAACTGAATCCAACCACGCACGCAGGTCGGTATACCCAATGTGAAGTTGTTCATGACCTTATGCCACCGAACGGAGTTTAAATTCTCAAAACAACCGGTCGGGTCGTTACATTCTCCCCATCTTAAAACAAACATTCATCCTCGAACGTGCCAAGGTTCACCTCGAACTCATTTAATCACTGATTGCACACTCCCAACAGACACCCGCGAGTGATCCCACGTCACCCCAACCTTCAAGAGCCTGATGACAACATCACAACCTCAATTTAGCCTTCCTATCACCACCGATAAGCATCATACCCCAATTTCTCACATTCCACTCATTTCCAAAAGACCGGATGCTAAATCCATATCCGACATCAGCCTCAACCAGCTGCATTTACTCATGACTACACCCACAAGGCACAACCACACAACATAGCATATCACCCATAGGCTCAAATAACACTTTGATCACAATCGCTGCCCGAAATCAACTCAACATTGGCAATTAGCCCCACATTTGAACGAACTCTATTTCCAAGCCCCATAATACTGATAATGGTGCAATAAACACGAAGACTTCATTATTAGACACCTGAATCACCAAGCCACAACTAACACCACCGGGCACACATCCCGCAAGCTAAAACCAACAAAGCGCATAATGAAATGACTGAATATGAAAAGAGAAACATATAAAGGAACTATCAAACAAGCCATAGGCACAACTCTCTATCAATAGTGACTTACAAAGGCAATATAACAAGGAAGAAGTAAAGCATATGAACTAATCACAAGGATCCTATCCTTATAAAATTTCCACCGCGGTACCCAGCCCGGTCCAAACATATCGAATCACAAATATCACGAGGACCTCGCCCTCAACTCTGAATCACATACCAAAAATATATCATACCAATTGAAATTCCCCACTAACTCACCTCGGCTGATAACATCATAACGCTCACTGAACTCACATCTCAATGGAGTATCAAATCACAGCTCGTAAACAAAATACTTAGGAAAAATCACATAAAGCTTACCATGATGAACAACAAGAACTCACTTCCAGTCTCACCACTATCAATAATGAATAAAAACAACGATAGACACGGGCTACTACTCATAGAATCTCTCAACAGGAGCGAGCACGAAATTAGTGTGCAAAGCATGAAACTCACTCACAAATAAAGCAACAAATAAGGGAAACTCGTCCCGACCAACAGAACGATAAACGATAGTGACACAAATGGTGCCCCTCTTTACACATCAAAACATATCTAGATGATAGTATCTGGCACAACGGCCTCCAGTTTACTACATGAAACACTTCAATGGGTTGGGCCTCCCCCTCTTGGGCGCCCTCTACACACCTGAATACCCTGCTGTAACACACCTGAAACAATCTCCCACGCTGTGGCTAACATCTCCACGCTCAAAACAACCTCTCTGCTGACGTGGCTCTGAAAATCATACAATCCGAGAACCTTGAGACCCATGAGTACCTGAAACCCCATGCACATCTGGTAATGCAAACTGACTGGCTGACCCACAAAACCTCTACTGTGTCGTACCTCGCCTCCATAATAAGGACCAGTAGATTTTTCTCCGGCATACGAGGCCTCCTCACCTCCCTGAACTCTCTCTCCTGATATCGTCTGTACTCTCGCTCCCGGTCCCACATGCCCTCTAACCGGCTAGCGATCCCTACTACCTGCTGAAATGAGGCATCCTACTCTAACTCTCGAGTCCTGCTGAACCGAGTATCATGCCTGAGTCCCTCAATGAATCTATGGACTTGCCTTCTAACTAAAGCAACCAAGTGAGGTGCATATTTGGCAAACTCACTGAATCCGACATAGTGTTCCAACACTAACATAGTTCCCTGACGCAACTGCTCAAAATCCACGCGCCATGCATCTCGGAGGAACCGGAGTGCAAACTCCCTTTATAACATCTCTGAAACCTGAATCCTTGCAAGAGAAGATGACTCGACTAGGATACCCCAACTCATATGCCCGCCATCACCGACAAACTGCTTCTCTGAGCTGAGACGTGAAAAAAACAACCCCGCTCGTCTTCACAATACCCGAGGCACGAGGAATGTAGTGACACTCCTCCAAGAAACCATGTACATCATCTGTCGCCAATCCACTAAAATATAGGAGTGTGGTACTTTCGGTACCTCCCAAGTCCAAGGTGTTCTTCCTCCGATGTTGCTGCCCTAACCACGGGCTGAACTGAAACCACAAGCTGTGCTGTCATGTGTAACAACCCGGTCTGTCGTTACGTGAAACCTGCATTATAGTTTTTTTTATTGACTTATTATATATTGGTTGTTCTGTTATTAATGTGTTAGAGTTGACAGGCTTGGAATCGGAATGGTTAAATGAGAATTCAGGCACTTAGTCCTTAAAAATAGCCTTAAAATAGGAAAAGTCAATTAAGAGTTGACTTATTGGTAAACGACCTCAGAATGCATATTTTATGGCTAAGATAGCTTCGTTAGGTGATTTGGGGCTTAGGAGTGTGTTCAGAATAATTTTGTGATGTCGGGTGTAGAATTAGGTTTGAATTGGCGGAAGTTAGTTTTTGGCGATTTTCGGACGGCAGTGGAAAATAGGCTATCGAGGTCGAAATGGAACTCCGACAATTGGAGCAGGTTCGTAATGTCATTTTGGACTTGTCCGCAAAATTTCAGGTCAATCGGAGTTGATTTGTATAGTTTCGGCGTTTATTGGTGAATTTTAGGAGTTTCAAAAATTTTAGGCTTGAATCCGATGTAAATTTGGTGTTTTGATGTTAGTTTTGGTGTTTTGAGAGTTCAAATAAGTTTGAATGATGTTATGGGATATGTTGGTAAGTTTGGTTGGGGTCCCTAGGGGCTCGGGATTTATTTCGGGTGATTTAACGGACACGTCCGGACTTAGAAACACTGCTGTTTTGCTGGTGTAATTGCAGAAGAAATGCACTCTGTGCGATTGCGGGGATAAAGGTGCGATCGCATAGGTCTATGGTTGAGGCCTCAAGAATTACTCTGTGTGACCGTAGGGGCAGATGTGCGATTGCAGTGAAGAGAGGGAGAGAGATGTGCGATCGCGGGCGAGTGTGTGCGACCGCACAGGGCTGGAGCGCGTGGGGCAGGGTAGCAAGGTAAGGCAGTGCGATCGCGTGCCTAAGGCTGCGATCGCGGAGGGAAGAACAGGTAACACTGTGCGATCGCAGGGGCAAAGCTGCGATCGCGGAGAACAAAAGCCTGGGCAATATTTAAATAACCCTTCCGCGACTTAAACCCCTTTTTACACCATTGTTGTACGGAAAAGAGCTCTTGGGGGCGATTTTGAAGAGGGAAATCCTTGTTCTTCATAGAGGTAAGTATTTTGATCATTAAAACTCGTTTATGGGTGATTATAGACCATAATCCCAGCCTTTAATTCATGAAAAACAGTAGAAAAATAGGATTTTGGGGCATGAGATTATGAGACCTTCAAGGGTCGATTTGAGTGGTCAAACGGACTCCGATTTTGGTATTCTTTATATGTACGGACTCATGGGAATATGAAAAACACTTTTCTGTAAAAATTTCTAAGTTTCGGGATGCGGGCCAGGGTGTCGGGTTTTGCCCGGTTTTGGATTTTTGAGTAAATTGATATCTTTCGATTGGAAATTGTTCCTTAAGCCCATATTGATGATAAAAATCTGAACTTGGTAGATTTGGAGCCTTCAGAGGTTGATTCGAGAGGCAAGCGCATTGCGGAATAGTTTTCGGGCTAGTTTTGAGGTAAGTAATGTCTTTAAATCCTGTCCCGAGGGTATGAAACCCCGGACTATGCACCTTTCACAGGTTTTGAAATAAAAAGGTGGAAAACTTTGGAACATGTTTCCTATTTAGGCGACTATTGAGTTGCGAAACCGATTTTTAAGCCTTTGCTTAAATAGTATTTATACATTATGATATGTTTTGGGCTGTAAGCCATGTTTGGGGCCTAGTGCCGATTTGTTTACCCCTTGGGGGATGTTTTTACTATTTTCCTCACTGCTATGTTATGATTTTTCACTCAGTCTTTTCTGTGAAATTGTTTTGACACTCAGAGTATTTTGATAGTATTTACTGAAAATGAAATACTGTTTTTGGGTCGAGAACCCGGTATATTTATGGCCTGAAGGGCAAATTGAGAGTGTCTGACTGAGTGAGGCTGCTGGCCTATATTGTGAGGATGATGTGATATGAGTGAGGCTGCGGGCCTATATTGTGTGTGAATTATGCCATGCTGTGGCTTATTATTGCGCTTGGGCTGTAGGAGCCCCTCCGGAGTCTGTAACACACCCCCAGTGAGCGCCGGTACCGAATGAGTGATGCCCGCGGGGCTTATAAAGAGTGATTGTGAGGATGCCTGATGAGCAGAGTGACTGTGAGGATGCCTAATAGGCAAAGTGATTGTGAGGATGCCTGATGGGCAGAGTGATTGTGAGGATGCCTGATGGGCAATGGTTACGATAAATGATTTTGGTCTGAGGGGCCGTTTTATGAAGATTTTTACTGAGTTTTCAAACTATGATTTACTTTGTTTTCACACTGGTTTTACTGAGAATGTTACTGAGATATACTGATATTGCACTTGTTTCAAAGGTTTCTGGAAAGTGATTTTGAACTTATGATTGATGAATGTTACGTGATGACTTGGTGTTTTACTGGTTTGTGGAATTATGTACATGTTCTGTGTGTTTATATTACTCAGACTGTGATTTATTTTCATTACTACTGAGTTGGNNNCTTCTCCATTTCCCTTACTTATTTAGTCTTAGCATTTGATTCAGAGACATATATTATAGTTTTACCATAGTTATATTTATTTATTCTTAGATGCTCATGACTATTGACTCCAGTTCTTGGGAGGTTGTTTAGGCTAATATGGGAACGTTAAGACTTATTTATATTATTTATGCTATGGTTTGCTTGCTAATTATTTAATTGTGAACTAATATAATTGGATAAATGCGTAGTAAAGTGGTGGTCGGCTAGCCTAGTTCCACGATAGGCGCCATCACGACCTGTTAGGATTTGGGGTCGTGACAAGTTGGTATCAGAGCACTAGGTTGCATAGGACTCAAAGGTCATGAGCAGGTTTAGTAGAGTCTTGCGGATCGGTACAGAGACGTCTGTACTTATCTTCGAGAGGCTGCAGAACTTTTAGGAAACATCTCTATTTTCGTGAACTCTTTCGTGCCAATCTATCTATTCTTGAAATCTAAACTTATGTTGTTTCATTCTCTCACAGATGGTGAGGACACGCAATATCGACCAGGGTGACCAGGAACCAGCCAGACCCACAAGGGGTCGAGGCCGTGGTAGAGGTAGGGGACCAGCTCAGGCAGCAGCTGGGGTGGTACCACAGGATCCCCCTATCGTTCAGGATCAGGTTCCTGCCAATGGTGCTCCAGCGGGACAGGCTCAGGCATCTGCAGTGCCTATTGTTATTCCGGGTCTTCAAGAGACCCTAGATCAGATATTGACGGTGTGTTCCAGTTTGGCTCAGGCAGTTGCTATGTCTACTACTGCCAATACAGCTCAGACCGGGTGAGGCAATCAGACTCCAGCTGCCCGGACACCTGAGCAGGTTGTACGGGGTATTCAGGCACCAGGAGCAGCCCCAGTTCAGCCGGTTGCTCCCGCTCAGGATTTTGTGGTCGCTGCTATGCCTGAGGATGAGCAGCGTAGGTTGGAAAGGTTCAGCAGACTTAAGCCTCCAACTTTCAGTGGCGCAGAGGGTGAGGATGCCTNAGAATTATCAGTTACCCAGTACGAAATGAGGTTTTCTGAGTTATCCAGACATGCGTCTGAGATTGTCCCTACTGATAGGGAGAGGATTAGGAGGTTTGTAGATGGTCTCTCGTATTAGCTTCAAATTTTGATGACAAGAGAGAGGGTGTCTGGAGTTACATTTGAGCAGGTTGTTGATATTGCTTGGGATATTGAGTCAGTTCGTAGGCAAGATCGTGAGGAAAGAGAGGTCAAGAGGCCTCAAGGATCAGGTAATTTCAGTGGTTCCCCTTCCAGAGGGCAATTTCAGCCTATCAGAGGTCGTTCATTTATACCTCAACAATCAGTTCGTCCAACATACAATGGGGTATCGTCGGGGCAGGGTCCTCGCAATGCTCATCAAGGACGTTCATCTTTTAGTGCCCTTCCAGCTCAGAGCTCTACCCGAGCATCATCTCATCACGGTTCGTCTGGTGGTTATCACGGCGGCAAGTGTTTTCGTCAATTTTCATCTCCGACTCCAGGTAATTGTTATGAGTGCGGAGAGTTCGGACA
>MDKH01154025.1:0-66954 GCA_005239495.1 Nicotiana undulata | reverse complement strand
TTACTATATTTGACAACGATCGCTTACATTCTTTTAAGGTGTAAATTGAGCGTATCATTGTGGAAGATCATAAAGGAAATTTATCAATATTTACCCAGGTCGACTATCGGGGAGAAGCAAAAAATAGGAGTTTATCCTTGGAAGAAATCAAGGCTGCCCAAACTTACATTCTACTAAATTGTAAAGAGGTTGAGCCATTTGTAAGGTAACATTTGAAAGTTATACTTGCTTAATATAACAAATATTCATATATCAGAAGCACTAATTTTAACTTATTTTGTTGCAATGAAGTATGTACATGGAACGTTTACAAGAAAAATATCCAAATCTATCTCATGATCAAATATATGAGAATCTCGAAACATATTTCTCTATATGGTTCAAGCAATATGTAAGTCTCCAACAATAATTTACTTTTATACAATAATGTATATAAATTGACTAGTTAAATTTAACTAAGTCTCACAATTTTTTAAATAGGTCCAAAGCAACCATATTGAGAATGCATTCTTGCGTAGCCTTGCTCATAGACCATTGATAAGCGCGATATGGAATTCAGTGTATTTTGTTAATGGATTTAAATTTCACAAAGAAAGTCATGGTAGCGCAAGATAAACAATGAACAATGGAGTTTGTATATCGGATCCAAATGTTGGTTACTACTATGGTAGGATACAAGAGATTATACAAGTAGAATACCGTGAAGAACCTTTAAAGAAAACTGTATTATTCAAGTGTGAATGGTTTGTGATGACCCAAAAGGTCATCCCGTGTAATTTGAATTAAAACTGTGTTTCGAGTCCTTGAAAGCCTCCATTAATTTCACCTCGATGTGCGTGCGCAGCCCGGGCGCGTAGCTAGGAAGTCTTTATGTAGAAATTTGATAAAAGTTGAATTTTTGATAATTAATTGAATAAAGTTGACTTTGGTCAACATTTTTGGTAAACGAACCCGGACCCATGACTTGACGGTCCCGGAGGGCCCGTAAAACGGAATCGAATTCCGAGGTCCCAAGTCCAAGAAATGAATTTTTAAAGAAAAATTATTTCCTGAAAAATATAATGACTTGTGAAAATGAATTGTTATGTGAAACTCGTGTTACCGCGCCCGTATTATGGTTCCGGAGCCCGCAACAGGTTCAATAAGATTAATATGAGTTGTATGTAAAATTTGGTAAGAAACGGAATTGGTTTGACGTGTTTCAGATCCAAAAATGGAAAATTTGATAGTTTATGAAGTTTGAGGGAATTCTATAGATTTTGGAGTCTAATTCCTTGTTTTGATGTTATTTTGGTGGTTTAAGTACTTGAATAAGTTTGTAATGTGGTTCCGAGGTTGTGTGCACTTTTGGGTTGAGGTTCCGAGGGCTCGGGATAGTTTTGGGTAGGTTCTGGGGTGTTTTAGACTTAAAATCACTGAGTGTGCAGGTGCAGCAACAGGTCTCTGAACCTGGGAGCGCGGCCGTAGTCGCCCTAGCGCGGACCGCGGTGGTTGACCTTCATAGGACCTGCAGCAGCCCCGCGGTCGCCTTACCGCGGACCGCGGTGGGGGAACTTCTGCGAGGCTGCAATGAGGCCTTCGCGGCCGCGGTCGCCTTACTGCGGACCGCGGTGGAGGCCTGGGAAGGGATACCTATAAATAACGTAATTTTCAGCTATTTTCCACTTTTCAAACCCTAAAACATAATAGGCGATTTTCTAAACACTTTTCTTCTTCAAAAACATTGGTAAGTGATTTCTAACTCAATTTCTTTACTCTTTAACTTCTTTTTACAAGATTGCATCGTAGAATCTAGGGTTTTCATGGGGAAATTGGGAATTTTGGGGGAAAAACCTAAGAATATCGAAATTTTGGGAATTTAGACCTCAATTTGGGGTCGGATTCCAAAACCAATTATATACCCGGGCTCGGGGGTGAATGGGTAATCGGGTTTGGTCCGAATTTTGGGTTCGGACCATGGCGGCCCGGGGTCGATTTTTGACTTTTTGGGGAAAACTTTAGAAACTCATTTCCATGTATTAGAATTGATTCAATTAGCCTTTATTGATATAATTAAGTAACTTGTGTCTAGATACGAGCGTGTTGGTGGCAGAACCAAGAGGTAAAGTGGTAGTTGAGGCTTGATTTGTGTTCGAGGCATCGAGGTAAGTGTTTGGTCTAACCTTAGCTGAGGGATTAGGTGTAGAGTCCTATTTTCTATGTGATTATCCATGTCCAACGTATATGTGAGGTGACGAGTACCTATACATTGCGGTCAATGCATGCCCATGAGTCGGTTTTGATGTATTACATGTTTCCCTTCAATATTTATTGTGTTATGAAGCGAATTTCATTTCGGAAGTATGCAATTGTTGAAAATACCTGATAAGGATATGTGATAAGTTGTTTCCAGTTGTGGATTGTTTTGTTGAGTTATGTATCCGGAAGAGATTGGTTATAGCTGAGTCCCTTGCCAAGGCCATATTATTGTTTTTGTAGTTCCCTTGCCGGGAAATAGTGGTTATGAATCATATTGAGAATTTTTCCTTGCCTTGTTGTTGTTGTTGTTGATATTACTTGGGTGAGGAAGAGTGTAAAGCACGAAGGGTGATGCCGTGTCATTCATTCATTTATTTAATGCATGGTGAGGATGAGATTAAAGAACGAAGGGTGATGCCGTGCCATGATTTTACATTCATAAGCACGAAGGTTAATGTCGTGCCATTCATTCATTTATTTATTGCAATGTGAGGAAGAGAGTAAAATCACGAAGGGTGATGTTGTGCCATTCATTCATTTATCTATTGCATTGTGAGGATGAGAGTAAAAGCACGAAGGGTTATGCCGTGCCATTCATTCATTTATTTATTGCAATGTGAGGAAGAGAGTAAAAGCACGAAGGGTGATGTCGTGCCATTCATTCATTTATTTATTGCAATGTGAGGAAGATAGTAAACGCACGAAGGGTGATGCCGTGCCATTCATTCATTTATTTACTGCATTGTGAGGATGAGATTAAAGCACGAAGGGTGATGTCGTGTACATATTTGTTTTTATTGCTACCTGCTCTTGATTTTCATTCCATTGTATTAGGGTCTTGTTCAGTTAACTGTTATTGTTTCCCCCAGCATGTTCCCCAATCCCCCTCGTATTTAACTGTTATTTCCTGTTACTATCTGTTATATATTGTAGAAATGTACAGGTATATGTTGTTGTTGTGTCTAGCCTCGTCACTACTTCGCCGAGGTTAGGCTCAGCACTTACTCAGTACATGGGGTCGGTTGTACTGATGCTACATCTGCACTTCTCTATGTTGTGCAGACTACGCAGCCGGACCCAATGGACATTGACAGAGGAAGCATCCTTCAGTCCACATAGGAGACATCAAGGTAGACCCGCAGACGTTTGTGGGCCTTGGCGTCACCATCTATCTTTCATTCCTGTCTTATTGTATTTCCGGACAGTTTTACTTGTTCTTTCCAGACTATTGTTGTAGAAATCTTAGATCGTCCGTGAGGCTTGTGACACCAGTTCTGGGAAACTTTGTATGGAACTACGTAATGATTATATTAAGTTGTTGAAATTTCTAGCTTCCGCAAATTTTTAGTTTATATATTCATGCTTATGGTTTCATTGTGAGACATCTTAAACAAAGAAAGGAGTAGACTTAACTAAAACGTTGTCTTGTCTAGTGGGCTCAACGTTAAACGCCATCACGTCCTGAAGGTGGGATTTCGGGTCGTGACAAGATGGTATCAGAGACCTAGGTTTCTTAGGTCTCACAACTCACGGACACACTTGGTAGAGTCTGAGGGATCGGTACGGAGACGTCTGTACTTATCCCCAGAGGCTACAAAGTTAGGAATAACTTCACATTTCTTCTTCTCTGTCGTGCGATGTGATTGTAAATACTAATCGAGTTCCCCTCCTACTCTCACGCAGATGGAAAGGACGCGTGCTTCCCCCGGTTCCAGACAGCAACCCGATACTCCTGTCACAGCTCCTACGAGGGGCCGAGGTCGAGGCCGAGGCTGTGCTAGAGGCCGAGGCCGGGGCAGGGCTCAGCCCAGAGCAATAGCCCCAGTGGAGGATCCTCAGGTTGAGTTCACCGAGGAGATTCCCGCTCAGACAGTCCCAGTTGGACCAGCTCAGGTCCCAGAGGGGTTCGTTGCTACCCTAGTGCTTCAGGACGCGTTCGTCCGCTTGGTTGTGACTCCTGCTACTCGCACCCCAGAGAAGCTTGATTCTCAGTTTCAGACTCTGGCACCTCAGAAAGTCGGAGTAGCTCAGCCAGGTATTGTGACACCGGCAGTTGAGGGAGCAGCTATGTTAGCGGAAGCTCTATGGAAGTTGGATAGATTCACCAAGTTGTTCTCTGCAACTTTCACCGGTGCACCATTAGAGTATCCACAGGATTACTTGGACAATTGTCATGAGGTTCTTCGGAACATGGGCATAGTGGAGTCCAATGGAGTTGACTTTCTACATTTCTTCTTTCGGGTGCCGCCAAGACCTGGTGGAGAGATTAATTTTTGACTAGACCAACTGGGTCTACACCTTTGACTTGGGCTCAGTTCTCTGAGTTGTTCTTGGGGAAGTTTCTTCGAGTTACTCAGCGAGAGGATCTCCGGAGAGAGTTTGAGCGTCTCCAGCAGGGTTCTATGTCTATCACTCAGTACGAGACCAGGTTTATCACTCTAGCAAGGCATGCACTTAAGATACTTCCCACTGATCGTGAGAGAGTGAGGAGATTATTGAGTGTTTAGTTCAGCCCATCAGACTACAGATGGCCAGGGAGTCAGGTACTGACATTTCGTTCCAGGATGCGGCCAATGTGGCCAGGAGGATCGTGATGATTTTGTCACGGGGTGGTGGTCAGGTAAATGACAAGAGGCCCCGTCACTTCGGTCGATTAAGTGGAGCCTCATCTGGAGGCAGAGATTCTTTCGGCAGAGGTCATCCTCTCAGACCTTATCAGTTGGCACTTCAGGTATCTCACAGTGCACCGCCATCACCTATCGGTGCACCGCCACTTCAGAGCTTCCAGGGTGGTTATCAGGGTCGACAGGGTCAGTTCCAAAGTCATCAGCCACAACAACAGAGGCCTTGTTACTCTTGTGGTGTTTCGGGGCACATTGCCAGGTATTTCCCCCGAGCTTCTAGTGGTCCTCATTATCAGGATTCTCGTGCCATGGTCCCAGCATCAGGTGCACCCCCACCCCCTCAGTCAACCAGGGGTGGTGGTCGTGGTTCCAGAGGTGGAGGTCAGACTCATAGAGGTGGAGGACATGCCATGAGAGGTAGAGGTCAGGCCGTAGTAGGTCGGCCCAGAGATGTTCAGGTTGGAAGGGCTCCACCCCGGTGCTATGCTATTCCTTCCAGGCCTGAGGCTGAGGCCTCCGATGCAGTTATCACAGGTACGGTTTCAGTCTGCAGCCGAGATGCTTCGGTGTTATTTGATCCGGGTTCTACTTTCTCTTATGTGTCTTCATATTTTCCCCCATATTTAAGCATGCCCCGTGATTCCCTGAGTACTCCTGTATATGTGTCTACCCCGGTGGGTGATTCTATAGTGGTATATCGAGTCTACCGTGCCTTCTTAGTAGTTATTGGTAGTTTGGAGACTCAGGTTGATATTTTTCTTCTGCATATGGTTGACTTTGATGTTATATTGGGGATGGATTGGCTATCTCCCTACCATGCCATTCTGGACTGTCACGCCAAGACTATGACCTTAGCCTTGCCAGGAGTACCTCGTTTGGAGTGGAGAGGGATTCCTAGTCATTCTCCCAGTAGAGTTATTTCTTATATGAAGGCTCGGTGAATGGTCGAGAAGGTTTGTTTGGCCTATTTGGCCTACGTTCGTGATTCTAATGCCGAGGTTCCTTCTATAGAGTCTGTGCCCGTGGTTCGTGAGTTTCCAGAGGTATTCTCTGCTGACCTGCCGGGTATGCCACCCGACAGGGATATTGATTTTTGTATTGAGGTAGCTCCAGGCACTCAGCCTATTTCTACTCTGCCGTATCGCATGGCCCCGCTAGAGTTGAAGGAATTAAAGGAGCAGTTGCAGGATTTGTTGGATAAAGGCTTCATTAGGCCTAGTGTTTCCCCTTGGGGTGCTCTGGTGTTGTTTGTTAAGAAGAAAGATGGCTCGATGAGGATCTGTATTGACTACCAACAGTTGAATACGGTTACTATTAAAATAAGTATCCCTTGCCGAGAATTGACGATCTATTTGACCAGCTTCAGGGTGCTACATTGTTTTCCAAGATAGACTTGAGGTCAGGTTATCATCAGCTGAGGATTAGGGCGTCTAATGTCCTTAAGACGACCTTTCGCACTCGTTATGGGCATTATGAGTTCTTGGTGATGTCATTTGGGTTGAAAAATGCACCCGCTGCTTTTATGGAGTTGATGAACCGTGTGTTCAGGCCATATTGTGACTCGTTCGTGATTGTGTTTATTGATGATATCTTGATTTACTCCCGTAGCCGAGAGGAGCATGGGTAGCACCTTCGAGTCGTCCTCCAGACTCTGAGGGATAGGCAGTTGTATGCCAAGTTTTCTAAGTGTGAGTTCTGGTTGAGTTTAGTGGCATTTCTGGGCCATATTGTGTCGGCAGAGGGTATTCAGGTGGATCCCAAGAAGATTTCAGTAGTCAGAGATTGGCCTAGGCCTACTTCAGCTACAGAGATTCGAAGTTTCTTGGGCTTAGCAT
Organism: Nicotiana undulata; assembly: GCA_005239495.1. Classification (NCBI taxonomy): domain Eukaryota; kingdom Viridiplantae; phylum Streptophyta; class Magnoliopsida; order Solanales; family Solanaceae; genus Nicotiana; species Nicotiana undulata. The sequence continues at coordinate 60,257 of MDKH01154025.1, read as the reverse complement.
GTTATTATCGCCGATTTGCGAAGGGCTTTTCATCTATCGCAGCCCCGATGACTAGGTTGACTCAGAAGGGTGCCCAGTTCAGGTGGTCTCAAGAGTGTGAGGTGAGCTTTCAGAAGCTCAAGACAGCCTTGACCACAGAACCGGTGTTAGTTTTGCCCACAGGTTCAGTACCGTATACCGTGTATTGTGATGCTTCACGGGTTGGGCTTGGTGCAGTGTTGATGCAGGACGACAAAGTCATATCCTATGCTTCTCGTCAGTTGAAGGTTCACGAGAAGAATTATCCAGTTCATGATTTGGAGTTAGCAGCTATTGTTCATGCGTTTAGGATCTGGAGGCACTATTTGTATGGTGTGCCATGTGAGGTGTTCACGGATCACAAGAGTTTGCAATATCTGTTCAAGCAAAAGAAGTTGAACATGAGGCAGAGGAGGTTTTTAGATTTGTTGAAGGACTATGATTTTATTATTCTATATCATCTGGGGAAGGCCAATATGGTGGCCGATGCTTTGAGCCGGAAGTGAGCCAGTATGGGTAGTCTTGCTTATTTGTCAGTTGGAGAGCGACCTCTTGCTTTGGATGTTCAGGCTTTAGCCAACCGATTTGTGAGATTGGAGGTTTCTGAGACTGGTAGTGTTTTGGCCCATACCGGGGCCCGTTCTTCATTGTATGACCGTATTCGGGCCAGGCAATATGATGATCGTCATTTATGTGTCCTTAGAGATAGGGTCAAGCACGGAGATGCCAAGCAGGTTACGGTTGATGAAGATGCAGGGTCGCATTTGTGTACCAGACATTGATGGTATTCGTGAGTTGATACTACAAGAGGCCCATAGTTCCCGGTATTCCATTCATCCGGGCCCCGCAAAGATGTACCAGGACTTGCGGCAGCATTATTGGTGGCGTAGGATGAAGAAGGATATTGTAGCTTATGAAGCTAGGTGCTTGAACTGTCAACAGGTTAAGTACGAGCACCAGAGACTCGGTGGTTTGATGCAACAGATTCAGCTTCCTGAGTGGAAGTGGGAGCGTATCACCATGGATTTTGTAGTTGGACTCCCACGGACTCAGAGGATGTTTGATGCAGTGTGGGTTGTTGTGGATAGGCTGACCAAGTCAGCACACTTCATTCCGGTATCAGTCTCGTATTCAGCGGAGAAGTTGGCAAAGGTCTATATGAGAGAGATTGTTAGATTGCATGGGGTGCCCATATCCATTATATCAGACCGAGGTACTCAGTTTACCTCCCATTTCTTGAGAGTATTTCAGCGAGAGTTGGGCAAACAGATTGAGTTGAGCAAAATGTTTCATCCTCAGACGGACGGGCAGTCTGCTATTCTGATTTTGGAGGATATGTTGCGGGCTTGTGTCATCGACTTTGGTGGTTCATGGGACTAGTTCCTGCCCTTAGCTGAGTTTGCCTACAATAACAGCTATCAGTCGAGCATTCAGATGGCTCCGTATGAGGCGTTGTATGGTAGGCGGTGTCGGTATCCAGTCGGATGGTTTGATCCGGGAGAGGCTAGATTGTTGGGTTCTGAGTTAGTCCGGGATGCCTTGGACAAGGTGAAGATCATTCAGGATAGGCTTCGTACAACTCAGTCTAGGCAAAAGAGTTATGCGGATCGCAGAGTTCGGGATTTGACCTTTATGGTAGGAGACCGGGTATTCCTTCGAGTGTCACCCATGAAGGGCATGATGAGGTTCGGGAAGAAGGGAAAGTTGAGCCCTAAGTACATTGGTCCATTTGAGATGGTAGGATAGGTGGCCTATAGACTTGCTTTACCACCGAGTTTATCAGCCGTGCACCCGGTGTTTCATGTATCTATGCTCCAGAGGTATATTGCGGATCCATCTCATGTTCTTGACTTCAGCGGTGTCTAGTTGGACAAGGATTTGACTTATGAGAAGGAGCCGGTGGCCATATTAGCTCAGCAAGTTCGCCAATTGAGATCGAAGAGTTATCCTTCGGTTCATGTTCAGTGGAGAGGTCAGCCTGCTGAGGCAGCTACCTGGGAGTCCGAATCCGATATGCGGGACCGATATCCCCATCTTTTCCCTGATTCAGGTACCTCTCTATGTCCGTTCGAGGACGAACGTTTGTTTTAGAGGTAGGGATTGTGATGACCCAAAACGTCATCCCGTGTAATTTGAATTAAAACCGTGTTCAGAGGCCTTGAAAGCCTCCGTTAAACTCACCTCGATGTGCGTGCACAGCTTGGGCGCATAGCCGGGAAGTCTTTATGTAGAAATTTGATAAAAGTTGAATTTTTGATAATTAATTGAATAAAGTTGACTTTGGTCAACATTGTTGGTAAACGGACCCGGACCCGTGACTTGACGGTCTCGGAGGGCCTGTAGGAAAATATGGGACTTGGGCGTACGCCCGAAATCGAATTCCGAGGTCCCAAGTCCGAGAAATGAATTTTTAAAGAAAAATTGTTTCCTGAAAAATATAGAGACTTGTGAAAATGAATTGTTATGTGAAACTCGTGTTACCGGGCCCGTATTATGGTTCCGGAGCGCGGAACAAGTTCAATATGATTAATATGAGTTGTATGTAAATTTTGGTAAGAAATGGAATTGGTTTGACGTGTTTCGGATCCAAAAATGGAAAATTTGATAGTTTATGAAGTTTGAGGGAATTCTATAGATTTTGGAGTCTAATTCCTTGTTTTGATGTTATTTTGGTGGTTTAAGTACTTGAATAAGTCCGTAATGTGGTTCCGAGGTTGTGTGCACTTTTGGGTTGAGGTTCCGAGGGCTCGGGATAGTTTCGGGTAGGTTCCGGGGTGTTTTAGACTTAAAATCACTGAGTGTGCAGGTGCAGCAACAGGTCTCTGAACCTGGGAGCGCGGCCGCGGTCACCCTAGCGCGGACCGCGGTGGTTGACCTTCAGAGGACCTGCAGCAGATCCGCGGTCGCGGTCGCCTTACCGCGGACCGCGGTGGAGGCCTGGGCAGGGATACCTATAAATAACGTAATTTTCAGCTATTTTCCAATTTTCAAAAACCCTAAAACGTAATAGGCGATTTTATAAACACTTTTCTTCTTCAAAAACATTGGTAAGTGATTTCTAACTCAATTTCTTTACTCTTTAACTTCTTTTTACAAGATTGCATCCTAGAATCTAGGGTTTTCATGGGGAAATTGGGAATTTTGGGGAAAAACCTAAGAATATCGAAATTTGGGAATTTAGACCTCAATTTGGGGTCGGATTCCAAAACCAATTATATACCCGGGCTCGGGGGTAAATGGGTTTTCGGGTTTTGGTCCGAATTTTGGGTTCGGACCAAGCGGTCCCGGGGTTGATTTTTGACTTTTTGGGGAAAACTTTAGAAACTCATTTCCATGCATTAGAATTGATTCAGTTAGCCTATATTGATATAATTAAGTAACTTGTGGCTAGATACGAGCGTGTTGGTGGCGGAACCAAGAGGTAAAGCGGTAGTTGAGGCTTCATTTGTGTTCGAGGCATTGAGGTCAGTGTTTGGTCTAACCTTAGCTGAGGGATTAGGTGTAGAGTCCTATTTGCTATGTGATTATCCATGTCCAACGTATAGTTGAGGTGACGAGTACCTATACGTTGCGGTCAATTCATGCCCGTGAGTCGGTTTTGATGTATTACATGTTTCCCTTCAATATTTATTGTGTTATGAAGCGGATTTCATTTCGGAAGTATGCAATTGTTGAAAATACCTGATAAGGATATGTGATAAGTTGTTTCCAGTTGTGGATTATTTTGTTGAGTTATGTATCCAGAAGAGATTTGTTATAGCTGAGTCCCTTGCCAGGGCCATATTATTGTTGTTGTAGTTCCCTTGCCGGGAAATAGTGGTTATGAATCATATTGAGAATTTTTCCTTGCCTTGTTGTTGTTGTTGATATTACTTGGGTGAGGAAGAGTGTAAAGCACGAAGGGTGATGCCGTGTCATTCATTCATTTATTTAATGCATGGTGAGGATGAGATTAAAGCACGAAGGGTGATGCCATGCCATGATTTTACATTCATAAGCACGAAGGTTAATGTTGTGCCATTCATTCATTTACTTATTGCAATGTGAGGAAAAGAGTAAAAGCACGAAGGGTGATGTTGTGCCATTCGTTCATTTATTTATTGCATTGTGAGGATGAGAGTAAAAGCACGAAGGGTGATGCCGTGCCATTCATTCATTTATTTATTGCAATGTGAGGAAGAGACTAAAAGCACGAAGGGTGATGTCGTGCCATTCATTCATTCATTTATTTACTGCATTGTGAGGATGAGATTAAAGCACGAAGGGTGATGCCGTGCCATTCATTCATTTATTTATTGCAATGTGAGGAAGAGACTAAAAGCACGAAGGGTGATGTCGTGCCATTCATTCATTCATTTATTTACTGCATTGTGAGGATGAGATTAAAGCACGAAGGGTGATGCCGTGTACATATTTTTTTTAATTGCTACTTACTGTTGATTTTCATTCCGTTTTATTGGGTTCTTGTTCAGTTAACCGTTATTGTTTCTCTATTGTTTCCCCCAGCATGTTCCCCAACCCCCTTCGTATTTAACTGTTATTTCCTGTTACTATATGTTATATATTGTAGAACTGTACAGGTATATGTTGTTGTTGTGTCTATCCTCGTCACTACTTCGCCGAGGTTAGGCTCGGCACTTACTTAGTATATGGGGTCGATTGTACTGATGCTACACCTGCACTTCTCTATGTTGGCAGACTACGCAGCCGGACCCAATGGACATTGACAGAGGGAGCATCCTTCAGTCCACATAGGTGACATCAAGGTAGACTCGCAGACGTTCGTGGGCCTTGGCGTCACCATCTATCTTTCATTCATGTCTTATTGTATTTTCGGACAGTTTTACTTGTTCTTTCCAGACTATTGTTGTAGAAATCTTAGATCGTCTATGAGGCTTGTGACACCAGTTCTGGGAAACTTTGTATGGAACTACGTAACGATTATATTAAGTTGTTGAAATTTCTAGCTTCGGCAAAGTTTTAGTTTATATATCCATGCTTATGGTTTCATTGTGAGACATCTTAAACAAAGAAATGAGTAGACTTAACTAAAATGTTGGCTTGTCTAGCGGGCTCAACGTTAAACGCCATCACGGCTTGAAGGTGGGATTTCGGGTCGTGACAAGATGGTATCAGAGACCTAGGTTTCTTAGGTCTCACAACTCACGGACAAACTTGGTAGAGTCTGAGGGATCGGTACGGAGACGTCTGTACTTATCCCTAGAGGCTACAAAGTTAGGAATAACTTCACATTTATTCTTCTCTATCGTGCGATGTGATTGTAAATACTAATCGAGTTCCCATCCTACTCTCTCGCAGATGGCGAGGATGCGTGCTTCCACCGGTTCTGATCAGCAGCCCGATACTCCTATCACAGCTCCTACGGCGGGCCGAGGTCAAGGCCGAGGCCGGGGCAGGGCTCAGCCCAGAGCAGCAGCCCCGGTAGAGGATCCTCAGATTGAGTTCACCGAGGAGATTCCCGCTCATACAGTCCCACTTGGACCAATTCAGGACCCAGAGGGGTTCATTGCTACCCCAGTGCTTCAGGACGCGTTAGTCCGCTTTCCATGGAGAGTGTGGTTCAGGCCGGTCTTCTTCCTACTGCACCAGCCGTCTCTCTGGCTGGGGGAGGGACCCAGACTCCTGCTACTCGCACCCAGAGCAGCTTGATTCTCAATTTCAGACTCCGGCACCTCAGACAACCAGAGTAGCTCAACCGAGTATTGTGGCACCGACAGTTGAGGGAGAAGCTATGTCAGCGGATGCTCTATGGAGGTTGGATAGATTCACCAAGTTATTCCTTTCCACTTTAACTGGTGCACCATCAGAGGCTCCACAGGATTACTTGGACAGTTGTTATGAGGTTCTTCGGAACATGGGCATAATGGATACCAATTGAGTTGACTTTGCTACATTTCTTCTTTCGGGTGCCGCCAAGACCTGGTGGAGAAATTATTGTTTGACTAGACCAGATGGTCTGCACCTTTGACTTGGGCTCAGTTCTCCGAGTTGTTCTTGGGGAAGTTTCTTCCAGTTACTCAGCGAGAGGATCTCAGGAGACAGTTTGAGCGTCTCCAGCAGGGTTCTATGTCTGTCACTCAGTACGAGACCAGGTTTATCACTCTATCCAGGCATGCACTTATGATACTTCCCACTGAACGTGAGAGAGTGAGGAGAATTATTGAGGGTTTGTTCAGCCCATCAGACTACAGATGGCCAGGGAGTCAGGTACTGACATTTCGTTCCAGGATGCAGCCAATGTGGCCAGGAGGATCGAGATGATTTTGTCATAGGGTGGTGGTCAGGGAGCTGACAAGAGGCCTCGTCACTTCGGTCGATTCATTGGAGCCTCATCTGGAGGCAGAGATTCTTTCGGCAGAGGTCATCCTCCCAAACCTTATCAGTCGACACTTCAGGTATCTCACAGTGCACCGCCAGCACCTATCAGTGCACTGCCGCTTTAGAGCTTCCAGGGTGGTTATCAGGGTCGACAGGGTCAGTTCTAGAGTCATCAGCCACATCAACAAAGGCATTGTTACTCTTGTAGTCCTTATATATGAGTTTAAGCTTTAGAAATCGGACCGTAGTTGGAGCTGTGTAAAGACGGGTCCGGAATGGAATTTTGTCGACTCCGTTAGCTCTGTTGGGTGATTTTAGCATCAGAGCGCGTCCGGAATATGTTTTTGAGGTCTGTAGAAACTTTAGGCTTGAATTGACAAAAGTTAGAATTTTGGCGATTTCGGCCGATAGGTGAAATATTGATATCATGATAGAAATGGAATTCTGAGAGTGGCTATAGGTCTGTTGTGTCATTTGTGACCTGTGTGCAAAATATGAGGTCATTCAGACTAGTTTTGACGTGTTTCGGCATCAGTTTTGGATTTTGAAAATTTTATAAGTTCTTAGGCTTGACTCCATGTATAATTGGTGATTTTGATGTTATGTGATGTGTTTTGTAGGCTCGACTAAATTTGGATAAGGTATTAGGACTGGTTGTTAAGTTTGACTGAGGTCCCGGGGGCCTCGGTGATGTTTCAGATGCTCAACGGGATGATTTTGGACTTAGAAAACCAGCTGAAGCATTGCTGGTTCTGGTGTTTCTCACTTGCGGATGAGGAGCCGCAGGTGCAGATACGCAGGTGCGGAGAAGGGAATCGCAGTTGCGGTTTTTATCAGGGGCAGCCAGGCTCGCAGGTGCGGATGGGGTCCCGCAGGTGCGGAGCCACAGATGCGACCCAGTGACCTCAGGTGCAGCCCTCGTTCATTTAGTAAGTTTTCGCACCTGCGATGTATTTTCCGCAGGTTCGGTCCAATGAGTCGCAAGTGAGGAATTGATGGGTTTTTAATACAAAGTCCTAGGGTTTGAAATTCATATCTTCTAAAACGATTTGGAGCTTGGGATTTGGCAATTTTCAGTGGGTTTTGAGGAGAAGATCGTAGGTAATGATTTCTAATCTTAATTCACTTATATATCATTAACCCATAGCAATTTCTTCAATCTAACCAATGAATTGGGGTGAAAAATCATGAAAATGAGAGGAAAGTTCCCCAAGTAGAAATCAGAGGATTTTGGGAGATTGTGACGTCGGATTTTGAAGATTCTTGTTCGAGTGAGTTCGTGAGTGAATGGGCATTCTAAATTTGTAACTTTCCCTCGATTCCGAGACGTGGGCCCGGAGGACTTTTTGGGTAATTTTCCTAATTTCTCGTATTAGTTTCGAAAAAATTAGCTATATTGATTTCTCAAAGTGATATTTACATTATGCAATTGAATTGAATAGATTTGGGCTATTTCGGAGTCGGATATTATTGGCAAGAACGTGATTTCAGGTTGACTTGAGCAGTCGAGGTAAGTGGCTTGCCTAACTCTGTGTTTGGGACTTCCCCTAAGGTTGTTTTGAAATAAATTATTGTGTGGACGCCGTGTACGTGAGGTGACGAGTACGTACACGGGCCATTATTGCAAAAATTCTGTTTTTCTCCGAAAACTATAAATTGTTTTCTCCTATTACCGTGCCTTATTGTGTTAAATTGTTCAACTTAGATTAGGAAAGCATGCTTACATGTTTAACATTAAATATCTTATCGGACACTCTGTGCACTATGTTAGTTAGCTTATTGTTTGTCCTTACCTGCTATTTGATGAACCATTTCAATTGATGCCTTATCTGTCATTCGTTCCGCGTTGCATATTTAAATTGGGATTACGGACGTATTCCAGGAGATCTCCATGTACTGAATATTTAAATTGGGACTACAAACGTATTCCGGGAGACCCCCCCTGTACTGCATATTTAAATTGGCACTATGGACGTATTCTGGGAGATCCCCCTGTACTGCATCTTTATATTTGGAACTACGGGACGGTATTCCGGGGAGATTTCCACTGTGTGATACGTTGTTCTGAGCCGAGGGCTCTCTGTTGCTGTTTTATTTTAGATTATTCATTTTTACTTCTTACCTTAGAATTTACTCTTCCTTCAGTACTATTTTTAAACTGTTTATTGATAAATCCAGTAGAGCCTTAACATGACCTCGTCACTACTTGACTAGGGTTAGGCTTGGGACTTACGGGGTACCAAATGTGGTGTACTCATGCCCTTTCCTGCACATGTTTTTCATGTGCAGATCCAGGTACCAGTACTCAGTTCCGTGGCTAGGAGTCGTTGTAGCTGCTTCGAGGAGACCGCAAGGTAATTCTGCCGCGTCCGCAGAATCTTTCGAGTCACCTTCCACTCCAGTGTTAGATAGATTTTTATGTATTTTCTTTCCGTTGTATAGAGCCATAATGGTATAGAGCTTGTGGCTTAAAATTGACATTCCAGGTTTTGGGAGTTTTCCTGTACATGCCGAGTGGCGATATTTCATTTAGTAGATTTACTGTATTCGTCTTTATTTTATTGTTTTTTATTTAATATCTTCCGCAATTTAGGCTTACCTAGTCTAGAGACTAGGTGTCACCACGATACCCTTTCGGAGGGTAAATTGGGTCGTGACAAGTTGGTATCAGAGCGTCTAGGTTCATAGGAGTCACAAGTCACAAGCCGGTTTATTAGAGTCTCGTGGATCGGTGTGGAGACGTCCACATCTATCTTCGGGAGGCTATGTAACTGTTAAGAACAATCATATTCTTCGGAATTCCTTGTCGTGCTTGTTACTTACATAATATTCCAAGTCTATTCAATTTTTCTCAAATATGGTGAGGACCCGTACCGGACGGATCGACGATCAGGAACCTGAACCCCCAGTCAGGGCTGCCAGAGGTAGGGGTAGAGGACGAGCACGCGGTGCAGCCCGAGCACCAGCGAGAGTAGCGACAGAGAAGCCCCCAATAGCTACAGTTGGAGGGGCATAGGAGGTCCCTAGTATCACTCTAGCCCTCCAGGAGGCTTTGGCTCAGTTCATGAGCGCTTTCAGCACTCTGACTCAAGTGGGAGTACTCCCGATAGCTCCAGCCACATCTCATGCCTGGGGAAGGGAACAGACTCCCGCAACCGTACTCTTGAGAAGAGGGCCCATGTTGGACAGGTTCCATAATATATTCCTATGCCCCCAGCGGCTCCAGCTCGGCATGATGCTAGGGTAGCTGCTTTTTAGGCAGAGCAACTCAGACTTGAGAGGTACAAGAAGTACCACCCACCTATTTTCAGTGGACTAGCTTCAGATGATGCTCTGGGTTTTCTTGAGGAGTGTCATCGCATTCTCCGCACTATGGGTAGGAGATGAGTGGGGTTTCTTTCACCGCTTTCCAGCTGCGGGGAACGGCTTATCAGTGGTGGCGTGCCTAGGAGCTGAGTTGTCCGGACGAGGCAGCTTCACTCACTTAGACTCAATTTTCAGAGATGTTTTTGATTGAGTTTTTTCCTCAAAGCCTCAGGGATGCTTGGCGTGCAGAGTTTGAGCAGTTACGCTAGGGTACTATGAGTGTGTCGGAGTATGCAGTCCGTTTCACTGACTTGGCTTATGATACATCGATCGTGGTTGCCACGATCAGAGAGAGGGTTCGACGCTTCATTGAGGGACTCCACCCCGGTATTCGGACAAGTATGGCCAGAGGGTTGGAGACAGATATCACTTACCAGTAGGCAGTGAGTATTGCCCGGAGGATTGAGAGCATGGTGGCCCGGGACAGAGAGGAGAGAGAGGCCAAGAGGTCTCGAGAGACTGGCCAGTATTCAAGAGTTCGTGCACCATCAACACGTTTTGGTAGGGGTTATATGAGTCGCCCTGTTCACTCAGCTCTTCCAGCAGCCAGTGGTATTCCACCTTCTCCTAGACCTCAGAAGCCTTATTATGCACCACAAGTATCTAGTGTACCTCCTTCTCGAGGTGCTATCACCGGCCAGTCTAGCAGGCTAGTTCAGAGTTAGCATCAGCTTCCACGTCCTCCGAGGGGTTGTTTTGGGTGCGGTGACACTCGCCACGTGCTCAGAGATTGCTCCAGGGCTAGGCGGGGTGCATCATCTCAGACTTATCAGGCCCCACGTGCTCCACCGGGTCTTCCAGCTATTCTTCCAGCCCCAGCTACTGCCCCACCATCTCAGACAACTTGAGTTGGGGGTCGGGGAGGTAGAGGTCGCCCTAGAGGGGGAGTCCAGGCCAGGTACTATGCTCTTATAGCCTGTTCAGAGGTCGTCGCTTCAGATTCAGTCATCACAGGTATTGTCCCTATTTGTGTAACGACCCGGTCGGTCGTTCTGTAGAATTTGCATTATTATTCCTTTTTTTGCCTTGTCATGAATTGGTTATAATATTTATGATGTGTTGGAGTCGGTTGGCTCGGGTTCGGAATGGTTGAAGTGAGAATTGAGGCACTTAGTCTCGAAAAGTAGCCTTCTAAATGGAAAAGTCAACTGGGAGTTGACTTATTGGTAAACGATCTCGGAATGCAGATTTTATGGCCCGGATAGCTTCGTTAGGTGATTTGAGACTTAGGAGTGTGTTTGGAATGTGTTTTCGGTGTCCGGTGTAGAATTAGGCTTGAATTGGTGAAAGTTAGTTTTTGGTGATTTCCGGTAGGCAATAGAAAATAAGCTATCAGGGTCGGAATGTAATTTACGGAAGTTGTAACAGGTTCGTAATGTCATTTTGGATATGTCTGCAAACTTTGAGGTCAATCTAATGTGTTTTGGATGGTTTCGGCATCGTTGGTGGAATTTAGAAATTTCAAAGTCTAGGCTTGAATTTGATGTGATTTTGGTGTTTTGATGTTATTTTGGGTGGTCCTAGAGTGCAACTAAGTTGGAATAATCATATATGATACGTTGGTATGTTTGGTTGGGGTCCCGAGGGGCTCAGGATTGATTTCAGATGGTTAACGGAAAGTTTCGGAGTTGAAAAATACAGCAACAGCTGCTGGTGGTTTTGCTACTGTGATTTCCGCACCTACGGATAGTTGACCGCAGGTGCGAGCCGCAGGAGCGGCCAATAGGTCGCAGGTGCGGGCTTCTGAGCCTTGGCGGAAGAACCGCAGAAGCGGAAAATTAGCCGCATTTGCGGGCCGCAAGTGCGACACCTGGGCCGCAGATGCGGGATTTGGTCCGTTTAATGAAAGTCGCAGGTGTGGTCCTCCTGAGCGCAGGTGCAGACCGCAGGTGCGAGAAAAAGTCCGCAGGTGTGAAAAGCCTGAGTAGAAAAGTATAAAAGGGGACTTAACGATTTTTAGTCTTCTTTTCACCATTGTTGTGCGGGTTCCGAGCTTTTTGAGGGTTTTCGAAGAGGGAAACGTTTGTTCTTCATTAAGGTAAGATTTTTGGAGTCATTAACTCGATTATATGTGATTAAGGACCAAATTAACAGTGTTTAATTAGGGAACATCAGTAGAAAAAGGTGAAACTAGGGCTTGAGTTTAAGAGACCGTCTAGGGGTGATTTGAGGGGTCATTGGACTCCGATTTTGACGTTATTTATATGTACAGACTCGTGAGATGATGATGATCATTTTGGTATAAAGTTTGTCGAGTTCCCAGACGTGGGCCCGGTGGTCAGGTTTTGTGTAATTTCGGGTTTGGTGCATAAAGTTGATATTTTTCGATTGAGTTTCATCCCTTAGCATAATTTGATGTGAAAACTCTGAACTTGATAGATTTGGAGCACTCAGAAGTTGATTCGAGAGGCAAGCGTGGTGCAGAATAGCTTTTCGGGCAAGTTTGAGGTAAGTAATGTCTTTAAATCCTATCCTGAGGGTATGAAACCCCGAACTTTTCACCCTTTCATGATTTTGGAGCGACGCACACACTGGATGACGAGTATGGGACGTGCACGAATTGGAAATGTGGAAATAGTTTCCTTTTTAGGCAACTATTGAGTTGCGAAACTGCTTTTAAAGCATATGTTTGGTAGTATTACTATGTTTTGATATATTTGGGTTGTAAGCCATGTTTGGCGCATAGTGCCAATCTGTTCTAACCCCATGGGGGCTACTTTACTGATATTCCTCACTTATAAATTATGATTTTGCACTCGGTCTTTCTTGCTAAATTTGTTTTGACACTCAGAGTTTATTGATATTATTTCTTGAAATGAAATACTGTTTTGGGTCGAGAACCTCATTTATTTATGGTCCGAGTGGCATGTTGAGAGTGTCTGACCGAGTGAGGCCGAGGGCCAATATTGTGAGGATATTTATGATATGAGAGAGGCCGAGAGCCTGAGTGATTGATGCCATGACTTAGCTTATTTATAGCGCTTGGGCTGTAGGATCCCCTCCGGAGTCTGTACACACCCCCAGTGAGTGCAGGTACCTACTGAGTGCGAGTGCCGAGTGCCGAGTTCTGAGTGCCGAGTGATGAGTGATTGGGAGGCATGAGTGACAGTGAGGTTTCCCGAGGGGCTGATGCTGAGTGACTGTGAGGTGCTGAGTGATTGTTAACGAGGGATGGTGAGGTGTTGAGAGATTGATTATGAGAGATGAATTGGCCCGAGAGGCGGTTTTATAATGATATTTTACTAAGTTTTGATTATGATTTGTTTTATCTTTCAAACTGATATTTTGGGAGCTTTTACTGAGAAACATTTGGAGAAATATACTTGTTCAAAGTATTTTTACGGAAACTGGTTTTCACATATATGTACTAGATGTATACTTTATATTGGCTTGGTATTTTACTATTTGTGGATTGGTGTTTTGTGCTGTGTGTTTCTTATCTTCAGACTTGATTTATTTTCATTACTACTGAGTTGGCGTACTCATCATTACTCCGCACCTCTGTGTGCAGATCTAGGTACTGGTTCTGAGCAGTAGCCATCTGAGTTAGTTCATCGGTAGCTTTTCGGATTTCGAGGTAGCTTTCCAGCGTCCATAGCTTCTCCATTTCCCTTCCTTCATTAGTATTTAGTATTTTGTTCTGAGACATTGTTTTATGACATTAGCAGTGTTAGTATATTTCTTAGATGCTCGTGATCAGTTGACTCCAAATCTGGGGAATAGTTTAGACGGTCAGATGATATTATGCTTTGTTAAAGACTTAGAGAAATTTTATACTTGCTATGGAATATTATTAATAATTTTGAGGGAATTTTATTAAAAGAATTGTGTAGTTAGGTAATAGTGGCTAGCCTAGTTCCACGATAGGCGCTATCACGAACAGTTAGGATTTGGGGTCATAACAAGTTGGTATCAGAGCTCTAGGTTACATAGGACTCAACCGATCATGAGCACGTTTAGTAGAGTCTTGCAGATCGGTGCGGAGATGTCTGTACTTATCTTCGAGAGGCTGCAGAACCCTTAGGAAACATCCTACATTCTTGAATTCTTGTCGTGCGAATCCATTTATTCAACCAAAAGCGTAACTCTTTGAATTCATTTCATGTATTCGAATGCGCACGTGAGCGCTTGGTATCAGCTGTACATCGATGGCTTGTGACTTCCATGGATGAGATGTGAATTTTTAACATGTTGATAATGGGCTAGTCGGAAGGACTTGAGGCCGGATTTTGTCTGTGGCTTGAGTGCTGAGATTTCGTCTGTGTGAGCATATGTGTTGGGGGACTTATATGTCCGTTTGTGTCATTATTGATGGAACCTTGTGACTAGGTGACTAGATGTGTTCAGGTTGTGTGATTGTGACAAGAATGGATTAGCGGGAGATGCAACAAGAATCATTGAGTGATTGACTTAGTCTTAAGTTAGAATATGGCCTCTTGTTGTGAGTGTAGTGAAGGACCTCCCATGTTGTTTAGATGAGGAGTGAAGCGGATCCTTCTGTTGTGTTATGAGTTCCAGGTGATGTCTTTTGGGCTGACCAATGACCCAACAACGTTCATGTAATTGATTGATAGTGCATGCATCCGTTTTATAACTCCTTTGTTATTGTGTTCATGGATGACATCCTGGCGTACGCGCGTAGCCAGAGGTGACATACTCAACATTTGATGATGGTATTACAAGGATATAGGGAGGAGAAGCTTTGTGTGAATTTCTCCAAGTGTGAATTTTTGGCTCCGTTCAGTAGCATTCTCGGGACACGTGGTGTCCAGTGAAGGTATCCATGTGGTCAGACGAGTGTGAGTAGAGCTTCCAGAAGCTCAAGATTTCCTTAACCACGACTCCAGTGTTAGTATTGCCATCAGCTTCAGGTTCTTATACCGCTTAATGGGATGTCTCGAGGGCAGGCAGTGCTTGTGTTCTAATGTAGGATGGCATAGTGATCGTGTGATAGCTATGATTTTTGGAAGTGTATAAGGGGATATCAGTTTGAGGTTAAGCAAGCAGGGGTATCTCCTGCGGGTTGTCCTGAGGTGTGCGACCCTTATGTTGATCTATAGTAAGTTCTCTCTATCAGTAAATGATGTATATTGTAATCTGAGTTTAGATCGCTTGTGGGAGTTGGCATGACCATTACTATGGTGAATGCAAGATTTGTATACGATTTGAGGGTTAGATGGTTTGGGTCATATGAACTTATGGAGGATTTAGTGAACCTCACCACAGTATGGTGGCAGTGATAGTGTATGGGCATCGTGAGTTATTGTTTTGTCTTGATCTTTGTCTTTGAGCCAAGTGGGGGAGTCCTCTAATGATAAGTTGATTACACGATTATGTGTTGTATTGGTTTCGGTTCAAGGTATGTTGGTGAATCAGTTATGACCTACAGAGGTGGATTCTGGGAATGACTCGAGTAATGGAATTTCTTCGATACAGGTTGTAATGTACTTTACAGATAATGGAATGTAAAGACCCACAAAATTGCATGTCTAAAAATGATGCCCGGGTAGTTTCCCATGTTGTTATAACTGTAGAAATTCTTAAAAACAGACCTTTTTGAAGTAAAAAGTACCCTGGGACTTAAAAGATATAATTTTCCAGGATTGGGCAGATATGCGGTCCACTATGCGATCGCAGATCAGGTAGTGGTCCGCATACCTGGACAACCTTCAGTCCAATTTGAGGACAGTTATGCGGCCCAAGATGCGATCGCATTTTGAGAATGCGGGCCACATAGTTGTCGCATTCTTTCACCTTCACTTTTGTGGAGGAGGTTATGCGACGCACTATGCGATCTCATAAAAGGTATGCGAACCGCATAGTGGTCGCATACCTGGGCAACCTGTTCCTTTTTGGCTCAGCGGAGGGCCATTTATGCGACGGGAATGCGGTCACATTCCTGACCGCATTTCTTGCTTCGGGGCTTCTAATTTCTGATATAAAAACCCGACCCCTAGTTTAATAAAACACCCCTCCCCTTCATTTTTAACACCTATCTAACTAAAATAGAGAGAAGGGAGAGTGGGTTTAGTGAGAGAAAGTCTTCTTCTTCATCAAATTGGTCCATCATCTCTACTCAGGCCTAGAAGTTTATCGAGTAGTCGTCATCTTCTTCACCATAAGAGGTATGTCTCCACCCTATTTCCCCAAACTCTCAGTTTTTGTTAAGAATAAAACACAGATAGGTTGGTTCTTGAGAATGAAAGTTGAGACCTTGACTGCATGTGAATGATCTTACATAACCTAGTAAAGGGAAGCAAGTTAGAGTAATCTTTCACTAAAAAGGGTTTAGTTAATCTAAGGGATCACATGGTGTTTGATAAAATGCCCAAATGAATTCAAGATTCCTAATTCTAAGGTAAATGTGTCGCATTGTGAACTAGATTGACGGTGCTAGACGGTTCGGTGAATTGTGATAGAAATTAAAGGAGATTTCGATTCGAGGTATGTATGGCTAACTTTAATCTTTGTAGAGTCGCCTTGTTGGTGTCTGAGAAATCGGTATGAATTCCTGGCTTATGCATATGTGAATTGGTTGTTCTAATGTGTAGAGACGTAAGATTCTATTCTCTGATTGTCCTAGTTGATTTCTATGCCACCATGCTATATGCGATTGTGAAAGGTGATTTCATTGTGATTACTCTATCATGTGCAAGGTTCGTTAAATGCTTGAATATGTTGGTATGAAAGAATGATAACAAACCCAAATGTGTGAATGTATCTAAGTGCTAAGGGCTGTGTAGCAAGTGATGAAAAGGAGTTGTGGATTGATTTAATTGAACTAAATGACTATGGCAATATCGTATATGACTCATTGTTTGGCAAGGATTATTGTGGCTTTGTTTTCATACGGATTGTTGGTTGTAATGAATTTATATTCTTGTTGATGAAAATCCTTGTGATTGAATTGTGGGCTATTATTATATCTATGAAATGTGATTGTACGGTGGGATCGGGTTGCGCGCCGCAACAGGAGGAATAAGGATGAAATGTGAGAAGTAATAAGGGTGGAATGTGATTGTACGGTGGGATCGGGTTGTGCGTCGCAACAGAATGTAATAAGGCTGAAATGTGATTGTCTGGTAGGATCGGGTTGCGCGCCGCAACAGGAAGAAATAAGGGTGGATTGTTGAGAAGGAATAGGGGTGGAATATGATTGTGTTGAAATAAGAATCTGTGAAACTCTCTATTGTGTTTGTTTCTGTATCTCTGTGCAGTAATTGTTTGGTTTCTCTGACTGTCTCCTATCTGTGCACTGTTTGATTCTACTTAGAGTGAAGTTTGTTTATACATACTAGTACTATTCCATGGTACTAACGTCCCTTTTTTCGGGGGCGCTACATCTTTTATATGGATGTAGGTGGTTCTATAGCAGGTAGCTCCGTCCGCCGTTAGTAGTGCCTCCTATTCATCTCTTCAGCAGTTCTAGTGAGCCCCATTTCGTCTCGGGGCCGTGTGTGGGCTATATTACTCTCTTTTGCTTATATTGTAAAAGGTATAACCAGGGCCTTGTTGCTGGCAGGTTTATGTAAATCCCCTAGTACTCTTAGAGGCTCCGTAGACACTATGTGGGTTGTATATATGTATTTTGGGCAGTAGCTGTGTTCAGTCGAAATAGTGGTCCGTATTGGAAAAGTTGTATGTATTATATATGTTTTTGGATTATCAAATGAAATTTAAAAGAGGAAATGAACTTATGTTGTAAATCGTACTTTGAACTTAAATTGGCTAATTCATATGGAACAATGTATATTGTAGACACGGGGCAACGCGTTGGGTAGGAAAGGAAAACCAGGTCCGCTTGACCAGGATCATTCAGTTAGGCGCCGATCTCGTCCTTCGGTTTTGGGGCGTGACAAACTTGGTATCAGAGCCTAAGGTTTTAAAAGTGTCCTAGGATGTCTCGGAGCCGTGTCTAGTAGAGCCCTTCTTATCGGTGTGTTGTCGACCACATCTATAATTAGGGAGTTGCATGGACATTTAGGAAAGTACCCATTTATTGATATTCTATATCGTGCGATGTGGTGAAAGGTGAGGTTGTCTATCTCTAACTCGTGCGACGTTCCAATTTTCAGTAAATGGCACTCAAGAAGTGAGCCCGACTCGGCCTAGAGGCCAATACCACCCCAGGTGTGGCCATAAATTCTCAATCTGATGGTGCGGGTGAGGACAATTCCCCGACCATGAATCAGCCTGACTCTTCCGTTCCTGGCCAGACTATTCCAGTTTCTGCTCCAGCGGAGGGTGCTATGATCCTTCCCGCTGATATTCCTGATCCTCCTCTAGCCCCATCTTCGGGTCTCGGTATTTCTTATGAGGACATCAAGGGAGCTATTCATATGTTGATGCGGTTGGTGTCCTCTCAGGCCCAGAGATCGAATATTCCCCCTGCACCCTCAAGTGAGCAAGGGGATTCTTCAGGTTCCAGGGTCAACCAGTTTCTGTGATTAGCCCCTCCAGAGTTCACATGCACCGACCAGAGGCTGATCCTCAGAATTTTATAGATGAAATATACAAGGCTCTACGGGTTATGAGGGCTATTGAGACATAGGGAGTTGAATTAGCTTCCTATCATCTAAAAGGAGCGGCATATTCATGGTTTGAGATGTGGGAGAGTTCCCCTGGAGAGGCGAGCCCTCTAGCGAGGTAGGATGAGTTTGTAGATGCTTTTATGGATCATTTCTTGCCTGTTGAGACTAGGACAGCCCGTGCTGCAAAGTTTGAAGTCCTTAAGCAGGGCAACATGAGAGTGGGGGAGTATCATATGGAGTTCGTGTGCTTGTTCAAGTATGCTATCCACATGATGCCGACTATAGAGGCAAGGGTTCGTCGGTTTGTTCAGGGCCTTGGTTATCAATGAGGCTGCTACAGCTGCTTTGCACTCAGATATGAACTATGGGAAGATTGTGGGATTCGCCCAGACTACGGAGGCTCGAAAATTAAAGATAAGAATAGAGAGAGAGAGAGTAGTAGTAGGGCCCGGTCAGCGGGCAACCATGGGAGTTCAGCTGGAGGTGTGAGATCAGCCCTTGGGAGAGGGTCATCAGGGCCATCTCAGTCCTATGCTCAGTCCTCAGCCAGT
Organism: Nicotiana undulata; assembly: GCA_005239495.1. Lineage (NCBI taxonomy): Eukaryota > Viridiplantae > Streptophyta > Magnoliopsida > Solanales > Solanaceae > Nicotiana > Nicotiana undulata. The sequence goes on along the minus strand of MDKH01154025.1, from coordinate 41,452 downwards.
GCTTCGCCATCAGGGCACCGTTATCAGCAGGGAGGTCGCTTTAGACCATGTGCAAATAGCAGGAGGTTCCATCAGTCGGGTCGTTCAGGTGGGAGGTTCCAACAGCAGTGGGGGGGACCGATGCCCTAAGTGTGGGAGGTTTCATTCTGAGCCTTCTTACTTGGATAAGGATATCTCGGTATTCTATAGATGCGGAGTGAGGGGCCATGTTCAGCGAGACTGTCGTGCACCCAGTCAGGGCATAGGTAGGGGTACTACTCAGTCATCCAGTTCGTCAGTCGCTATGTCTTTTGCACGCCCTCTAGCACCAGCAGGGCGCGATGCAGCTAGGAGTAGAGCACGGGTTCAAGGGGGACCCAGTCGGTTCTATGCTTTGAGTGGTCGCTAGAGTGCTGAGGCTTCTCTAGATGTTGTCACAGGTATTCTGACTGTTCAAACACATGATGTTTATGCTCTTATTGATCTCGGATCTTCATTGTCATATGCTACTCCATTTATTGCTTCGAGTTTTGGGATAGAACCCGAACAACTTCATGAGCCGTTCTCAGTGTCGACTCCAGTTGGTGATTCTATTACGACCGCGCGAGTCTATAGGAATTGTGTTGTCACGGTGTGTGGTCGGGATACCACGGCCGATCTTATTGAGTTAGAAATGGTAGATTTTGATGTAATTATTGGGATGGATTGGCTCTACTCGTGCTTTGCTAAACTCTACTGCTGAACCGGAATTATGAGGCTCCAGTTTCCTAATGAACCAGTTATTCAATGGAAAGGGAATGATGTTGTGCCGAGGGGTAGGTTTATTTCATGTCTTAAGGCCTCCAAGATGATCAGGAAGGGGTGCATCTATCATTTGGTCCGGGTTGCGGACAGCACTTTAGAGGTGCCTGCTCCCGAGTCCGTGCCGGTTGTGAATGAATTTCTTGATGTATTTTCGGATGAGCTTCCTGGAATTCCACCAGATAGAGAGATCGATTTCGGATTGATGTATTTCCAGATACGCAACCAATATCTATACCACCTTACAGGATGTCACCAGTAGAATTGAGAGAGTTAAAAGAACAATTGAAATATCTATTAGAAAAGGGTTTCATTCGGCCAAGCGTGTTGCCTTGGGGCGCACCGGTTCTTTTTGTTAGAAAGAAAGATGGATCTCTTCGGATGTGTATCGATTATCGGCATCTCAACAAGGTCACCATCAAGAACAAATACCCATTGCCTCGGATAGATGATTTATTCGACCAATTGCAAGGTGCTAGGTTTTTCTCCAAGATTGATTTACGGTCCAGGTATCACCAGTTGAAGATCAGGGAGCAGGATGTCGCTAAGACCGCCTTCAGGACTCGTTATGGGCACTTTGAATTTTTGGTAATGTCCTTTGGGCTAACCAACGCCCCAGCAGCTTTTATGGATCTTATTAATCGAGTTTTCAAGCCGTTTCTTGACTCATTTGAGATAGTCTTCATTGATGATATCCTTGTTTATTCGCAAAGTCGAGAAGATCATGCTAATCACCTCAGGTCAGTTCTGCAGACTCTTCATCAGCACTAGTTGTATGCAAAGTTTTAAAAATATGAGTTTTGGCTAGAATCACTCACCTTTTTGGGCCATGTCGTTTCTAGGGAAGGGATTCAGGTTGATCCCCAAAAGATTGCAGCGGTGAAGGATTGGCCTAGACCAACAACCCCGACAGAGATTCATAGTTTCTTGGGTCTAGCTGGGTATTATCAGAGGTTACGTGGAGGGATTCTCTAATCTTGCCTCCCCATTGACTAAGCTAACGCAGAAAGTAGTTAAGTTTCAGTGGTTCGATGCTTGTGAAAAGAATTTTCAAGAATTGAAGTCGAGATTGACTTCGACACCAGTGTTAACCTTTCTAGAAGGTACAGAGGGATTTGGTGTTTATTGTGATGCTTCGAGAGTTGGTTTGGGGTGTGAGTTGATGCAATGTGGTAAAGTTATAGCATATGCTTCAAGGCAGCTCAAGAATCACGAGAAGAGATACCCGGCTCATGATTTGGAGCTCGCAGCGGTTGTGTTTGCATTGAAAATATGGCAGCATTATCTTTATGGGGTCCATGTGGACGTGTTCACTGACCACAAGAGTCTTTAGTATTTATTTATACAGAAGGAGTTGAACTTAAGGCAGCGGAGGTGATTAGAGTTGCTCAAGGACTATGATATGAGTATTTTGTACCATCCAGGAAAGGCGAATGTGGTAGTCGACGCTCTTAGTCGGAAATCCATGGGTAGCTTGGTCCATTTGGAAGCCGGTCAGAGGCTTTTGGCTCGGGAGGTTTATCTGTTGGCCAGTCTAGGGGTTTATCTTTCGGCCTCAGATGAGGGGAATGTCATGGTGCATAATAGAGCGGAGTCTTCGCTTGTAGCGGAAGTCAAGGGAAAGCAATTCAGGGATCCGACTTTGACGCAGTTGAGGGAAGAAATTTTAAATCACAAGACTTCAACATTTTCACTTGGCAATGGTGATGGTGTTTTTCGGTGCCAAGGGAGGCTATGTGTTCCGGATGTGGATAATCATCGGGAGAGAGTTATGGAAGAGGCTCACAATTCTAGGTATACTGTACACCTAGGTTCTACGAAAATGTATCGCGATCTCAAGGAAATTTTCTGGTGGAACGGTATGAAGAGGTGCGTGGCGGACTTTGTGGCTAGGTGTCCGAGTTGTCAGCAAGTGAAGGCCGAGCATCAGAAGCCCGGTGGGTTGGCGTAGCAATATGGACTTTGTGGTAGGGTTACCCCGCACTCAGCGCAAGTTCGACTCAATTTGGGTAATAGTGGATCGACTCACGAAGTCAGCACATTTCTTGCCAGTCAAGTCCACCGATACTGCAGAACAGTACGCTCGGTTGTATATCAAAGAAATAGTCATACTTCATGGCACTCCAATTTCTATTATCTCGTATCGAGGGCTTTCCACCCACAGACGGACGGTCAGGCGGAGCGGACCATTCAGACGCTTAAAGATATGTTGGTGGCTTGTGTTTTAGATTTCAAGGGTAGCTGGGATGATCACTTGTTGCTTATAAAGTTTGCTTACAATAACTGTTTCCATGCTAGTATTCAGATGACCCCATTTGAGGCATTGTACGGAAGGAGGTGTAAGTCTCTGATTGGATGGTTTGAGGTTGGTGAGGCGGAATTGCTAGGACCGAATCTTGTGCACCAAGCTATGGAAAAAGTTAGAGTCATTAAGGAGAGGATGAAAACTGCTCAAAGTCATCAGAAATCCTATGCGAACGTTCGTCGTAGAGATTTGGAGTTCCAAGTAGATGATTGGGTATTCTTGAAGGTGTCTCCCATGAAGGGAGTGATGCGGTTTTGGAAGAAAGGGAAATTGAGCCCGAGGTATGTCAGGCCATATCGAATCACTCAAAGGATAGGGAAAGTAGCGTATAGCTGGAATTGCCCCCTGAAATGTCATTAGTGCATCCGGTGTTTCATGTATCCATGCTAAAGAAGGTAATTGGAGATCCATTTGCCATCGTTCCAGTTGAGACCATTGAAATTAATGAAGTGTCATATGAAGAGGTTCCGGTTTCTATAATTTATAGGCAAGTCTGTAGATTGAGAAACAAAGAGATTGCTTCTGTTAAAGTGTTATGGCGAAGTCAACAAGTCGAGGAAGCCACGTGGGAAGCGGAAAATAAAATGAAAGAGAAATATCCCCATATGTTTGAATAAGTCTAGTAGTGGTCGTGAGAACTTCCATCTCTAAGCAATTACACCTTTGTGTCAAATTTTGTGCAAGAACACTCCACTCTCCTAATTTCCTTACTATTGTGACTTCTCAATTTTGTGCCACCTTTGTGTATATTGTGGAATAGTAAATTATGTGCAACTCATATGATAGTTGAATGATATGCAAGTTTGTGGCATTAACAGAATTATGTATATCATGTTGAAGTGATTGAATTATATACAATTTGATGAGGTAACTGAATTATGTGCAAGTCGTTGGAATAATTGAAAATGTGTGAAATTGGTTAACGATGTGTTTTGAGGGCTCTCTGACAGGTATATAGGCCTAATTACAAAGGAAACTCTGACAAAATTTTCAGAAAATATCGGAGTTAGTGAAAATTGGGGGTTAGCATATTGTGTTTTCAAAATGATTCCCAGATCCTCACTCGAGGATGAATGATTTTAAGTGGGGGAGGATGTAAAGACCCGTAAAATTTCATGTCTGAAAATGATGCCCGGGTAGTTTCCCATGTTGTTATAACTGTAGAAATTCTTTAAAACGGACCTTTTTGAAGTAAAAAGTACCCCGAGACTTAAAAGATATAATTTTCCAGGATTGCGCAGATCTGCGGTCCACTATGCGATCGCAGATCAGGTATGTGGACCGCATAGTGGTCGCATACCTGGACAGCCTTCTGTCCAATTTTAGGACAGCTATGCGGCCTAAGATGCGATCGCATTTTGAGAATACGGGCCGCATAGTTGTCGCATTATTCCACCTTCACTTTTGTGGAGGAGGTTATGCGACGCACTATGAGATCACATAACAGGTATGCGGAACGCATAGTGGTCGCATACCTAGGCAGCCTGTTTTCCTTTTTTGGCTCAGCTGAGGGCCATTTATGCGACGGGAATGCGGACCGCATAGCAGTAATGCGATCGTATTCCTGACCGCATTTCTGCTTTGGGGCTTCTAATTTTTTATTTTAAAACCCGACCCCTAGATTAATAAAACACCCCTCCCCTTCATTTTTAACACCTATCTGACTAAAATAGAGAGAAGGGAGAGTGGGTTTAGTGAGAGAAAGTCTTCTTATTCATCAAATTGGTCCATCATCTCTACTTAGGCCTGGAAGTTTATCGAGTAGTCGTCATCTTCTTCACCATAAGAGGTAAGTCTCCACCCTATTTCCCCAAACTATCAGATTTTTTTATTCTAAAAAACATATGTTGGTTCTTGAGAATGAAAGTTGAGACCTTGCATGCATGTGAATGATCTTCCATAACCTAGTAAAGGGAAGCAAGTTAGAGTAATCTTTCACTAAAAATGGTTTAGTTAATCTAAGGGATCACATAGTCTTTGATAAAATGCTCAAATGAATTCAAGATTCCTAATTCTAAGGTAAATGTGTCACATTGTGAACTGGATTCACAGTGCTAGACGATTTGGTGAATTGTGATAGAAATTAAAGGGGATTCCGATTCGAGGTATATATGGCTAACTTTAAACTTTGTAGAGTCGCCTTGTTGGTGTCCGAGCATTCGGTATGAATTCCTAGCTTATGCATATGTAATTGGTTGTTCTAATGTGTAGAGACGTAAGATTCTATTCTATGATTATCCGAGTTGATTGCTATGCCACCATGCTATATGAGATTGTGAAAGGTTATTTCCTTGAGATTACTCTATCATGTGCAAGGTTCGTTAAATGCTTGAATATGTTGGTATGAAAGAATGATAACAAACCCAGATGTGTGAATGTATCTAAGTGCTAAGGGTAGTGTAGCAAGTGATGAAAGGAGTTTTGGATTGATTTAATTGAAACTAAATGAGTATGGCAATATAGTATATGACTCATTGTTTGGCAAGGATTATTGTGGCTTTGATTTCATACAGATTATTGGTTGTAATGAATTTATATTCTTATTGATGAAAATCCTTGTGATTGAATTGTGGGCTGTTATTATTGCTATGAAATATGATTGTACGGTGGGATCGGGTTGCGCGTCGCAACAGGATGAATAAGGGTGATATGTGAGAATTAATAAGGGTGGAATTTGATTGTACGGTGGGAACGGATTGCGCGCCGCAATAGAATGTAATAAGGCTAAAATGTGATTTTCCGGTGGGATCGGGTTGCGCGCCGCAACAGAAAGAAATAAGGGTGGATTGTTGAGAACGAATAAGGGTGGAATATGATTGTGTTGAAATAAGAATCTGTGAAACTCTCTATTGTGTTTGTTTCTATATCTCTGTGTAGTAATTGTTTGGTTTCTATGACCGTCTCCTATCTGTGCACTATTTGATTCTACTTAGAGTGAAGTTTGTTTATACATACTAGTACTATTCAATGGTACTAACGTCCCTTTTGCCGGGGGCGCTACATCTTTTATATGAATGTAGGTGGTTCTATAACAGGTAGCTCCGTCCGTCGTTAGTGGTGCCTCCTATTCATATCTTCAGCAGTTCTAGTGAGCCCCATTTCCTCTCGGGGTCGTGTGTGGACTATATCACTCTCTTTTGCTTATGTTGTAAAAGGTATAGCCGGGGCCTTGTTGCTGGCAGGTTTATGTAAATCTCCTAGTACTCTTAGAGGCTCCGTAGACACTGTGTGGGTTGTATATATGTATTTTGGGCAGTAGCTGTGTTCGGTCGAAATCGTGGTCCGTATTGGAAAAGTTGTATGTATTATATATGTTTTTGGATTATCAAATGTTGAAAGTTAAAAGAGGAAATGAACTTATGTTGTAAATCGTACTTTGAACTTAAATTGGCTAATTCATATGGAACAATGTATATTGTAGACACGGAGCAACGCGTTGGGTAGGAAAGGCAAACCAGGTCCGCTTCACCGGGATCATTCGGTTAGGCGCTGGTCTCGTCCTTCGTTTTTGGGGCGTGACATGGAATTTATTGAATGATTAAGTTGTACTGGTAAGTGTAGTATGTGCAATGTATGAGTGTGCGTGTTGCTTCAATATGTGGATTACTTATCCTAGTATGTGGTTTGCAAGCGGGGTCAGGTCGTTCTGTTTACTTGGTCAGGGTAATTGAGATTGGCGTAGAGTGGATGAGTCTCGAGAATGGTTCTGTCGTATTCAAGGTTATACGTAGCAATTGAGGATCTTCAAGGTGTGAATTGGGCCAGAACTGAGATTTACGTTGAGGGTGTCAAGACTTGTGGCATTTCTACCTTATCATGGGTTCTACATATCAGTATCAGGAAGGTGAAGGTAATGACTTAAATTCGCAGGAAGTCTCTTCAGGGTAAGTATTTCTAATGTGGTGCTTTGGGGATATTTTAGAGAGTATTCAATGGCTTATGAGCCTTAGACAATATATTTTATGCTCGGGTTTTGTACGGTGAGTCGGGATTGAGAATTGAGGTATTATGGCAAGAAGAAGTATCAATTCGAAGGTAAGTCAGAAGGAACTTGAATGAATAGGACAGCTTGGTAGTAGGTCGAATCGGCATGATAAACGATAAGGGGTATGATTAGTTCGATGGATGTTATGAAGTAATGAGTTGTTACAGGTGTTTCTTAGCAATTCTCTTGGGATTTGGTGGCATGCGTAGCTTGGTCGAGTTAGAAGGATTCCGTCCGGACGGTTGGTGTGTACAAATGTGATGCAGAGAGTTCTTGATGGTTTCTACCACGGTTAGAGATGTGTATTTTCTAATGGTGTGAGAGCCATGTGATGTATAGTGATTTTGCTTTTAAATGGGATCAACGGAAAGTTCTTGGCTAGTGGGGTACGTAATTGCTGGTGGCGCTGAAGGAATTATGAAGTCCCCATATTTATCATAGGAGGGCATCTGAAAGCGGGATATTGTGTATGGTTGAGATTTTCATGTGTTACGGTTCAGATGTGGAAGAAAAGCCATAAATTCTTAGGCAACACGAGCAGTTCCAGATGACTGGGTAGATGATATCACTAATTGGTATGACTGGATGAGGGTATACATTAGGAAAGGCAATGTATTTAGGGCAATGTGTTTGAGTAAGGGTGCTTCATTCAAGGTTGCTTGGTGACACAAAAGAATTATAGGGGTATCCCTCGTGGAATGATTGAGTATTAGAGACATGTTATATATTCGAGTGGTGGAGTTGGTATCAGATATTTGTTCGCTTCATGGACTTTGAGACTAAGAGTTCTAATAAACAGATTAGTTTGTGGTTGTGGACTATGAAGATGCAAGAAAGCTTAGTTAGGTGTTAGTATATTCCATGATTCAGTCATTATAAACTTTCGGAGAATTATCTACCTGTTGTGGGCGACCAAAGTTGACTTAGAGTTAATGGTAGGCCAGTATGGGTGTGTGTTCTGCACCGAGTCGGATGTGTTAACTACGAATTGCTATTGTTGAGGGATGTACCATTCGATTGTCATTGAGCTTATTCGTGTTTTGGAGTGATCTATGAGTTACCTTTCAGTGTTTCGAGGAGTTGTGATCATTGGTTGTATGTGCATAGGGTGCGGTTCTATCTGGGCTTTATAGCGAGATTTGAGTAAGGAAAGTAATTAGGGTGTTGCAGGATTGAGAGTTATTGGTTATGTTCTTTCTGGTTCGGGTGGCATGGTATCGTCCGATTTCTCCTGTGGTTATGGAAATGCACTTTGAGTAATTGATGTCGAATTTTCGCATGGTTGTTGATTTTGAGCAAGGTGGCTTGGAGTATTTCATGTGGTCCAGCGGTTGGATGGGATCACACTTTGCAGCAGAGTTAGGTAGAGGTATGATCCTTGGTGTCAGATTCGTGTGTTATGATTTTTACGGTGTGCGCCAGGCTTCTAGCATGATGTTGTGATAGTAGTAGTTAATGGCTGGATAGTCCTCTCGTGTGATTCTTCTTTATTTAATGAACTGAGCTCTTGGGATGTTGTTATTGAGTGCGCGAGTTGCACAAGTTATGGCTCTGGATGGTATTGATACTGATCGAACAAATGGTTGCTGGTTTCTACGTGTCTCTTTCATCATCGGCAGTATATGGAAGTGTTAGAGTGAGGCATGGTTTGATAAGAGGGTATGTTCCGGTATTGAGTTGTTTGAGCAGCTATTGTGATTAGGAGTTATCGCTATGGGTAGTTGAGTCATACGGTGCATTATGTGATTTCATCTGGTGGTACGGATATGGCTTGATACAACATGGTCAGACTATTTCAGCTTATAATCGTGGAAATTTGATCTTGCAAATTATTTCAGAAGTGGAAACTTGGTTCTAAGGTTTATGGGTCAGAATTGGAATTCGAAATTTCATCTGCGTTGTGCTATCAGACCTATATAGGGTAGGGTGACTTGGGATCACCCCCAAATATGTGCATGGTATGTTACACAGCAATTTTGGTGGTGTTTGGAACAACTCTAGGCACGTTCGAGGACGAACGTATGTTTAAGTGGGGGAGAATGTAACGACCCGGTCGGTCATTCTGTAGAATTTGCATTATTATTCCTGTTTTTGCCTTGTCATGCATTAGTTATATTATTTATGATGTGTTGGAGTCGGTTGGCTCGGGTTCGGAATGGTTGAAGTGAGAATTGAGGCACTTAGTCTCGAAAAGTAGCCTTATAGTAGGAAAAGTCAACTGGGAGTTTACTTATTGGTAAACTATCTCGGAATGCAGATTTTATGGCTCGGATAGCTTCGTTAGGTGATTTGGGACTTAGGAGTGTGTTCGGAATGTGTTTTCGATGTTCGAAGTAGAATTAGGCTTGAATTGGCGAAAGTTAGTTTTTGGTGATTTCTGTTCGGCAGTGGAAAATAGGCTATCGGGGTCGGAATGGAATTTCCAGAAGTTGAAATAGGTTCGTAATGTCATTTTTGATATGTCTGCAAAATTTGAGGTCAATCGGATGTGTTTTGGTTGGTTTCGGCATCGTTGGTGAAATTTAGAAATTTCAAAGTTCATAGGCTTGAATTTGATGTGATTTTGGTGTTTTGATATTATTTTGGGTGTTTCGAGAGTGCAATTAAGTTGGAATAATCATATATGATGCGTTGGTATGTTTGGTTGGGGTCCCGAGGGGCTCGGGATTGATTTAGGATGGTTAACGGAAAGTTTCGGAGTTGAAAAATACAGCAACAACTGCTGGTGTTTTTGCTACTGTGATTTCCGCACCTACGGATAATTGATCGCAGGTGCGAGCCGCAGAAGCCGCCAAGAGGTCGCATGTGCGGGCTTCTGAGCCTTGGAGGAAGAACCGAAGAAACGGAAAATTAGCCGCATCTGCGCGCCGCAGGTGCAACACTTGGGCCGCAGATGCGGGATTTGGTCCGTTTAATGAAAATCGCAGGTGCTGTCCTCCTGAGCGCAGGTGCGGACCGAAGGTGTGAGAAAAAGGCCACAAGTGCGAAAAGCCTAGGCAGAGAAGTATAAAAGAGGACTTAACAATTTTTAGTCTTCTTTTCACCATTGTTGTGCGAGTTCCGAGCGTTTCGAAGAGGGAAACATTTGTTCTTCATTGAGGTAAGATTTTTGGACTCATTAACTCATTTATATCTGATTAACGACCAAATTAACTGTGTTTAATTAGGGAACATCAGTAGAAAAAGGTGAAACTAGGGCTTGAGTTTAAGAGACCTTCTAGGGGTGATTTGAGGGGTCAATTGGACTCCGATTTCGACGTTCTTTATATGTACAGACGTGTGAGATGATGAAGATCATTTTGGTATAAAGTTTGTCGAGTTCCGAGACGCGGGATCGGGGGTCGGGTTTTGTCTAATTTCGGGTTTGGTGCATAAAATTGATATTTTTCGATTGAGTTTCATCCCCTTAGCATAATTTGATGTGAAAAATATGAACTTGATAGATTTGGAGCACTCGGAAGCTGATTCGAGAGGCAAGCGTGTTGCGAAATAGCTTTTAGGGCTAGTTTGAGGTAAGTAATGTCTTTAAATCTTGTCCTGAGGGTATGAAACCCCAGACTTTTCACCCTTTCACGATTTTGGAGTGACGCACACACTGGATGACGATTGTGGGGCGTGCACGAATTGGAAATGTGGAAATATGGAAATATGTTCCTTTTTAGGCAACTATTGAGTTGTGAAAGTGCTTTCAAAGCATATATTTTGTAGGATTACTATGTTTTGTATATTTGGGCTGTAAGCCATGTTTGGGGCCTAGTGCCGATCTGTTCTAACCTCGTGGGGGATAGTTTACTGATATTCCTCACTTATAAATTATGATTTTGCACTCAGTCTTTCTTGCTAAATTTGTTTTGACACTCAGAGCTTATTGATATTATTTCTTGAAATGAAATACTGTTTTGGGTCGAGAACCGCGTTTATTTATGGCTCGAGTGGCATGTTGAGAATGTCTGAGTGAGTGAGGTCGAGGGCCAATATTGTGAGGATATTTATGATATGAGAGAGGCCGAGAGCCTGAGTGATTGATGCCATGATTTGGCTTGTTTATAGCGCTTGGGCTGTAGGAGCCCCTCCAGAGTCTGTACACACCCCCAGTGAGCGCAGGTACCTACTGAGTGCGAGTGATGAGTGATTGGGAGGCATGAGTGATAGTGAGGATGCCCGAGGGGCTGATGTTGAGTGATAGTAAGGTTGCCCGAGGGGTTGATGCCGAGTGACTGTGAGGTGATGAGTGACTGTTATTGAGGGATGGTGAGGTGCTGAGAGATTGATTATGAGAGATGAATTGGCCCGAGGGGGATTTTATAATGATATTTTACTGAGTTTTGATTATGATTCGTTTCATCTTTCAAACTGATATTTTGGGAGTTCTTACTGAGAAATATTTGGAGAAATATACTTCTTCAAAGGATTTTTACGGAAATTGGTTTTCACACATATGTACTAGATGTATACTTTATATTGGCTCGGTATTTTACTATTTGTGGTTTGGTGTTTTGTGCTGTGTGTTTCTTATCTTCAGACTTGATTTATTTTCATTACTACTGAGTTGGCGTACTCATCACTCCCTACACCTCTGTGTGCAGATCTAGGTACTGGTTCTGAGCAAAAGTCATCTGAGTTAGTTCATCGGCAGCATTTGGGATTTCGAGGTAGCTGTCCAGCGTCCACAGCTTCTCTATTTCCCTTCCTTCATTAGTATTTAGTATTTTGTTCTGAGACATTGTTTTATGACATTAGCAGTGTTAGTATTATTCTTAGATGCTCGTGATCAGTTGACTCCAGTTTTGGGGAATAGTTTAGACGGTCAGATGATATTATGCATTGTTAAAGACTTAGAGAAATTTTATACTTGCTATGGAATATTATTAATATTTTTTAGGCAATTTTATTAAAAAGAATTTGTAGTTAGGTGATAGTGGCTAGCCTAGTTCCACGATAGGCGCCATCACGACCAGTTAGGATTTGGGGTCGTGATAGTTTGTCATAGGGATGCATCCGTATTATTTTATCCATGCTCTACGTATTCATATGTATCTTCTTATTTTGCCTCACACCTGGGGATAGCTCGGGATTCTTTGAGCTTCCCTATTTATGTTTCTACTCCCGTGGGAGATTCTCTCGTTGTGGACTGCGTATATCGGTCGTGTTTTATTGTTATCAGTGGATTTGAGGCCAGGGCTGATTTGTTACTACTCAGTATGGTAGATTTTGATGTTATCTTGGGCATGGACTGGTTGTGACCCTATTATGATATTAGAGTATACTACCTACAGAGTCATTTCTTTCCTTAAGGCTCAACAGATGGTTGAGAAGGGGTGTGATGCGTACTTGGCCTATGTGAGAGATGTTAGTGTTGGTACCCCTACAGTTGAGTCAGTTCCAGTTGTGAGGGACTTTCCTGATGTGTTCCCAGCTGATCTTCCGGGTACCGCCCGACAGAGATATTGATTTCGGCATTGATTTGTTGCTGGGCACCATCCCATTTCCATTCCTCCCTATCGCATGACTCCTCCTGAGTTGAAGGAATTGAAGGGGAAGTTGCAGGAGTTGCTTGATAAGGGTTTCATCAGGCCCAGTGTATCACCTTGGGGTGCTCCGGTATTATTTGTGAAGAAAAAGAATGGTTCTATGCGTATGTGTATTGATTATCGGCAAGGTTACAGTGAAGAACATGTACCCTTTGCCTCGCATTAATGATTTGTTTGACCAGTTACAATATTCCAGGGTATTTTCCAAGATTGACTTGCGTTCTGGCTATCATCAGTTGAAGATTCGCGAGCCGGATATCCCGAAGACTGCCTTTAGGACCAGATATGGTCACTATGAGTTCCTTATCATGTCATTTGGGCTGACCAATGCCCCAACAACCTTTATGGACTTGATGCACAGTGTTCCGGCCTTATATTGATTCCTTCTTCATTGTGTTCATTGATGACATCTTTGTATATTCTCGGTCCCAGGAGGATCATGAGCAGCATTTGAGGACCGTGCTTCAGACTTTGAGGGAGAAGAAATTGTATGCAAAATTTTCTAAGTGTGAATTGTTCCTTGGTTCTGTGGCATTCTTAGGCCATGTGGTGTCTTGTGATGGGATCAAGGTAGACTCGAAGAAGGTGGAGGCAGTGCAGAGTTGGCCTAGACCGTCATCAGCTACTGAGATCCGCAGTTTCCTTGGTTTGGCAGGGTACTATCGCCGTTTTGTGGAGGGATTTTCATCTATTGCAGCACCTATGACCAGAATGACCCAGAAGGGTGCTCCGTTCAGGTGGACTGAGGAGTGTGAGGAGAGCTTTCAAAAGCTCAATACAGCCCTGACTACAGCTCCAGTGTTTGTATTACCTACGGGTTTAGGGTCCTATACAGTCTATTGTGATGCCTCGAGGATTGTCCTTGGTAAGGTATTGATGTAGGACAGTAGGGTGATTGCCTACGCATCCAGACAGTTGAAGGTGCATGAGAAGAACTATCCAGTTCATGATCTCGAGTTGGCGGCGATTGTTCACGCAGGGAAGATATGGCGTCATTATTTATACGATGTTCCCTTTGAGATTTTCACGGATCACCGGAGTTTGCAGAATTTGTTCAAGCAGAAGGACCTCAATTTTTGCCAGTGTAGGTGGTTGGAGTTACTCAAGGATTTAACATCACTATATTATACCACCCCGGGGAAGGCCAATGTTGTGGCCGACGCCTTGAGTCGTCGGGCAGAGAGTTTGGGGAGTTTGGCATATCTTCCGGCAGTTGAGAGGCCCTTATCCTTGGATGTCCAGTCCTTAGCCAGTTAGTTTGTGATATTGATCCTCTCGGAGCCTTACCGGGTATTATCTTGTGTGGTTGCTCGATCTTCTCTTTATGACCGTATCAGAGAGAGCCAGTATGATGATCCCCACCTTCTGGTTCTTCAGGACAGGGTTCGGCGAGGTGATGCCAGGGATATGACTATAGGTGATGATGGCGTGATGAGGATGCAAGGCCATATTTGTGTGCCCAATATAGATGGGCTTCGGGAGTTGATTCTTGAGGTAGCCCATAGCTCGATGTATTCCATTCATCCGGGTACCGCGAAGATGTACCAGGATATGAGACAACACTATTGGTGGAGAAGGATAAAAAGGATATAGTGGATTTTGTGGCCAAATGTCTCAACTGTCAGCAAGTCAAATATGAGCATCAGAGGCCAGGAGGGTTACTTCAGCAGCTTGAGCTTCCAGAGTGGAAGTGGGAGCGGATCACCATGGACTTTGTGGTTGGTCTTCCTCGGACTTTGAGAAAGTTCTATGCTATTTGGGTGATTGTGGATCGTCTCACCAAGTCAGCCTATTTCATTCCAGTGTTGACTATATTCCTCCGAGAGGTTGGCTGAGATTTATATCAGGTAGATTGCTCGCCTCCACGGTATTCCAGTATTTATCATTTCGGACAGAGGTACACAGTTCACATCACGGTTCTTGAGAGCCGTTCAGCAGGATCTAGGTACCATGGTAGAGTTGAGTACAACCTTTCAACCTCATACAGACAAGCAGTCCGAGCGCACGATTCATATTCTTGAGGATATGCTTCGTGCCTGTGTGATGGATTTTGGAGGGTCATGGGACCGATACTTTCCACTTGCCTAGTTTGCTTATAATAACAGCTACCAGTCTAGCATTCAGATGACGCCGTATGAGGATTTATATGGTGGACGGTGCCGGTCTCCAGTGGGATGGTTTGAGCCGAGCGAGGCCCGATTGTTGGGTACAGATTTTGTCCAGGATGCCCTGGACAAGGGGAAGGTGATTCAGGAGAGACTTCGCACAGCTCAGTCCTGGCAAAAGAGTTATGCGGACCGGAAGGTTCGTGATTTGACATTTATGGCTGGTGATCGGGTTTTACTTCGGGTATCGCTTATGAAGGGCGTCATGAGGTTCGGGAAGAAGGGTAAGCTGAGTTCGAGATTCATTGGTCCTTTTGAGGTATTGCAGCGTGTTGGGGAGGTTGCTTATGAGTTTGACTTACCTCCCAATCTAGCATGAGTTCATTCGGTATTCCACGTCTCTATGCTCCTAAAGTATCACGGTGACCCGACCCATGTTTTGGATTTCAGTTCAGTCCAGTTGGACAAGTATTTATCATATGTTGAGGAGCCAGTAGCTATATTGGATAGACAGATCAGAAAGCTCAGGTCAAATAATATTGCATCAGTCAAGGTTCAGTGGAGGGGTCAGTCGGTCGAGGAGGTGACTTGGGAGACCGAGTAGGATATGCGCAGTAAGTACGCTCATCTTTTCACAGCTTCAGGTATGTCTCTATACTCGTTCGAGGACGAAAGAGTTTCTTAATAGGAGGAGAATGTAACGACCCGGTCGGTCGTTTTGAGAGTTACCGCCCCGATTTCCTAATAACTGCTTTCCCCACTTTTATATCTCCTTATGGTGCTTGTCGGAATGATTAGTTGTGAAATTCGGAGAGTTTTTGGACACATAGTCCCTATATATGAGTTTAAGCTTTAGAAATCGGACCGTAATTGGAGCTGTATGAAGACGGGTCCGGAATGGAATTCCGCCGACTCCGTTGGGTGATTTCAGGGTTAGGAGCATGTCCGTAATGTGTTTTCGCCCGATAGGTGAAATTTTGATATCGGACTCAGAATGGAATTTCGAGAGTGGCTATAAGTTCGTTGTGTTATTTGTGACCTGTGTGCAAAATTTGAGGTCATTCGGACTAGTTTTGACGTGTTTCGGCATCGGTTGTGGATTTTAGAAATTTCATAAGTTCTTAGGCTTAAATCCATGTATAATTAGTGATTTTGATGTTATGTGATGTGTTTTGTAGGCTCGACTAAGTTTGGATAAGGTATTAGGACTGTTTGTAAGTTTGGCTGAGGTCCCGGGGGCCTCGGTGATGTTTCGAATGCTCAACGGGATGCTTTTGGACTTAGAAAACCAATTGAAGCATTGTTTTTCTGGTGTTTCGCACCTGCGGATGGGGACCGCAACCGCGGACACGCAGGTGCGGAGGAGGGCATCGCAGGTGCGGATGGGGTCCCACAGGTGTGGAGTCGCAGATGCGGCCCAGTGACCGCATGTGCGGCCCTAGTTCATTTCGTAAGTTTTCGCACCTGCGATGTATCTTTCCCAGGTGAGGTCCAATGAGTCGCAGGTGCGGAATTGCTGGGATGTTAATACAAAATCCGAGGGTTTGAAATTCATATCTTCTAAAACGATTTGGAGCTCGGGATTTGGTGATTTTCAGTGGGTTTTGAGGAGAAGATTCGTAGGTAACGATTTCTAATCTTAATTCACTTATATATCATTAACCCATAGCAATTTCTTCAATCTAATCAATGAATTTGGGTGAAAAATCATGAAAATGGGAGGAAAGTTCCCCAAGTAGAAATCTGAGGATTTTGGGAGATTTTGATGATTCTTGTTCGAGTGAGTTAGTTAGTGAATGGGTGTTCTAAATTTGTAACTTTCCCTCGATTCCGAGACGTGGGCTCGGGGGACTTTTTGGGTAATTTTCCTAATTTCGTGTATTAGCTTCGAACTAATTAGCTATATTGATTTCTCAAAGTTGTATTTACATTATGCAATTGAATTGAATAGATTTGGGCCATTCGGAGTCGGGTACTCGTGGCAAGAACGTGATTTCGGGTTGACTTTAGCAGACAAGGTAAGTGGCTTGCCTAACTCTGTGTTGGGGAATTCTCCTTAGGTTGTTTCGAAATAAATTATTGTGTGGGTGCCATGTACTTGAGGTGACGAGTACGTACACGGGCCATTATTGCAAAAAATACATTTTTCTCTGAAAATTATAAATTGTTTTCTCCTATTACTGTGCCTTACTTGTTAAATTATTCAACTTAGATTAGGAAAGCATTCTTACATGTTTAGCATTACATATCTTATCTGACACTCTGTGCACCATGTTTGTTAGCTTATTGTTTGTCCCTACCTGCTATTTGATGAAATGTTTCAATTGATGCCTTATCTGTCATTCGTTTCGTGTTGCATATTTAAATTGGGACTACGGACGTATTCTTGGAGATCCCCATGTACTGCATATTTAAATTGGGCCTACGGACCTATTCCGGGAGATCCCCCCTTGTACTGCATATTTAAATTGGGACTACGGACGTATTTCGAGAGATCCCCATGTACTGCATCTTTATATTTGGAACTACGGGACAGTATTCCCGGGAGATATCCACTGTGTGATACGTTGTGCTGAGCCGAGGGCTCCCTATTACTGTTTTATTTCAGATTATTCATTTTTACTGCTTACCTTAGAATTTACTCTTCCTTCTGTACTATTTTTAAACTGTTTACTGATAAATCCAGTAGAGCCTTAACCTGACCTCGTCACTACTTGATTGGGGTTAGGCTTGGCACTTACCGGGTACCAAATGTGGTGTACTCATGGCCTTTCCTGCACATGTTCTTCGTGTGTATATCCAGGTACCAGTACTCAGTTCCGTGGCTAGGAGTCGTTGTAGCTGCTTCGAGGAGACCGGAAGGTAATTCTGCCGCGTCCGCAGAATCCTTATAGTCACCTTCCACTCCAGTGTTAGATAGACTTTTATGTATTTTCTTTTCGTTGTATAGAGCCATTATGGTATAGAGGTTGTGGCTTAAAAGTGACATTCTGGGTTTTGGGAGTTTGCCTGTACATGCCGAGTGGAGATATTTCATTTAGTAGATTTACTTTATTCATCTTTATTTTATTGTTTTTATTTAATATCTTCCGCAATTTAGGCTTACCTAGTAGAGACTAGGTGCCGTCAAAATACCCTTTCAGAGGGTAAATCGGGTCGTGACAGTGTTAAAAAGCATAATCAATACAAATTGGTGGATGTTAACCATTGTCGTCGCTATAAAAAATATGAACCTTTTATTATTGCGATGCAAGCAACTCAAGTGTGTTATGTTCCTTATCCTAGCAAGAGAAAGGACAAGGAGGATTGGGTAGCTGTATCGAAACTTAAACCTCGGCATGTTGTTGAATTACCCGATGAGGAAGTGATGGCAATTTCATATGCGAATCTCCCCTTCCAAGTTGAAGAAGTTGAAGATCATGTGATAGATATGAACATTGTCGTTGAAGAAAATATACTCTTACATGATTCAAATGGGGATTTAATTGAAATGGATGAGCACATTGATGATGAATTATTGCTAGATCATCATGAAACTCAAGAAGAAGAAGAAGAAGAAGAAGAAGAAGAAGAAGAAGAAGAAGAGTATGACACGGAAGATACAGAGGATGATGAGGAAGATTTCATAGAAGAAATAAATAGTGACTAGTGTGTTAATTAAAAATATGTTGATGTATCTTACTGTGTTTTGTTTGTTGTAATCTAAGTTGAATGGTATGTGTTTTGTTTATTGTAATCTAAGCTGAATGCTATCTGCAAGAATATATCTATATTTATTGCTTTTCTTTGATGTCTAACTTCTCACCCATTTCCCTAAATTTATCGCTTACTATAAAATTGAAAGTTTAAGTTGTAATTTTGGCCCAATTCTTGACTTATACCAATGTTTAATTCTTGAATTATACCAATTTATGACTCTAATTTGCTTACATGTAATTTGTTTTTGTAGATATGACTCAAGAGAGAGGCAGAAATAGCATAGCTCGTGGAGGGAAGTCCTCAGTTAGGGGTAGGGTAATTCTGCTATTCGTGAAAATATGCCTTATGTTCCCATTCCCATAATTAGTCCTCAACAAGGTGGTACGAGTTCTTTAGGTGGGCGGATTCACATAAATCAAGTAGAAACGTTAGCTCCTAGCAGTATGACACCCGTTCAAACATCAGGTCATGGCAGTACCCCAACTATCCATTCTGAATCATCTCCTAATACACGTAAACACAGTAACCCAATAGGTGAGGTCATATCTACTCAAAGCAACACAATCGCCGAAGGTGAGTGCACCAGTAGTCGCGGGCAGCAGACCCTTGTTACTCTTGCCCCTACAGGGTTAGTCCTTGTTTTTACTATTATTTTTTATATAGAAATTTTGATTTATGATACCCCTTCAACTATTGTCTTCAAATTTTTCCAGGTTAGAACCTAATGGATTATGCTCGAGGAATATATTTAAATCTTTCAAGTATGAACTTGATCCCAATGGAATCAATTGGAAAAGTGTCTCTAACGAGATAAAAAACTTTTATTGAGGAGAATTCAAGGTATAACTTCTCATTATATAATGAATTTAGGAAGTGTATTAACTCTTATAAATAAGATATTGATGTTATCACTTTATAAAATCATTTCAGAAGAAATTCTATTGGGACTCTTCCATTGATAATGCATTGAGGAGCCAATAGGAGGATAAGGCATCAATAAGGTACAAAGATTTTCATTTGCAAAATGAAAACTAAAAAAGTTAGGCCAAGAGGTGTTCCAGAAGAAGTGTGGGAAAGTTGGGATCAACTTCGGAAAGATCCCAAGTGTGTTGAAAAGTCAAAAATAATTGCAAAGAATCGTCGTGGAATAGGAGTGGAGTCTCCATCGGGACTCACACAGGAGGCTCTGTCTCCATTGGGGAGTATCGCAAGAGACTTGTAAGTATATCGCAACCTTAGCTTTATTGCAACTCTGAACTTAAAAATTCTTCTTGTTGGTGTTAAGAATTATATAAAGTAAAACAATCTCTATCAGTGGTTCCAACAATGTAGAGCCTTGTTTGCTGCCCAGTTTGAGCTGCAGAATTGCATCACTTTTGTCAAAATTTTGGGGTATTGTGAACTGTAGGCTGCACCAGTTAAAAGATCTAGGTGGACAGTTGTTATAAGGTTCTTTGGTTTGAAACCTTCAGCTAAAACTTGTTATCTTGATCTCTGTTGAGCTGGTTTTTTCTACACAAGTTAAGAGCATTCTGCACAGTGTTTTAGAAGGGATTTTCTGCACTCATTGCTTCCAGTACTTGTGCAGTTGTAACTGTTGTGGTTGTTGCTTCCAGTACCTGCAGTAGTTTAGTGAAGTTGTAACTGTAATTCCTGCACAATGTAAGCTGAATTTCCAAGGTTTGAGAATCATAAGGTTTTGCTCCAGTTTTGTTCTTTTTTGTCACCACGTTTTGGGAATAGTATCAATCCTATAAGATTGTAACAAGTCTAGAAGATTAGAAGTTCAGAAAGATAAACAGTTAGAATATTCTGCCTTGTTTTCTATCTAAATTTTCTGCCCAGTTCTATTCTTCTCTCCTATCGTTAATCTTTCTCTTCTTGTTTGTTAATTCTCAACTAGATTAACTTGATATTAGTTCATATTGAATTTAATTCTAGTTTCTTGTGTTCTCTGATTATTTCGTGCAAATGTTTCGTACTTTTCTCTTTTATTGTCATTGTGAATTGTTTGGTTCAAGTCTGTTTGCTTTAAATTTCTTGTGGGATCATGTCATCTTCTACTATAGTAACATTTTCATCCTTTTAAAAATAAATTATTTTTTGTATAGGCTGTTGAAAATGGTCGAGACCCAACACCAAGGGAGATACATTTATACGTCCATACACATGGCCATGATGGACAATCTTTTCTTGATGAGAAAGCTCGAATCGTGCATGTAAATATAATATTTTATAATATTATAACATATTTGTAAGCCATATGTGTTATACTATCATATAATATTTTGTTGGGACTTTTGTCCTCCTATAATTTTGTCCTTACATATAGCAGCAAGTATGAAAAATATCCTCTCTGTTGGTTAATTAAATGCTCAACATTCTTGACTATTTTTATATCACTACTTATTACACATCTTTTACAGGAAAGGTATCAGGAAATATTACAGGAACAAACACAAACTCAATCTTATATTGATCAATATAAAGCATATTACGAAGCTGCGGGAGGGAAAAAGAAGAGAAGAGTATATGGTCTTGGATCTCAAGTAAAATGCTACTATGGATCGAATCTTCGTGGCTCTTCCGGATCAGATATTTCATCATCAATACCACCTTCGAGTTCTCAACCAACATCAAAACTGGATGAGTTAGTGATGCGCTTGATTCCTACACTAATAGATCACATAGTCCATGTGCTAACTGATCATATGCTTCCAGTGTTGACTGAGCGGGTGCGTGAAATGATTTCGTCACCCTCACTGACTTCTACTGACCACCCATCAGATGCGGTACCAAGAGTTCATGCTCCTACTACTGCTACTGTTCATGGGATTCATCCATCGGTTTCAGATGATGACCTTAACCCCTGAGCCTCGTATTTAGAAGCTTTTTGGTTTGAACTTTATTGTTCGTGTTAGGGATAATTCGAACTTAATTGTATTAGCTATATGCATTTTGGTATCATTTTGGACCTTGAAGTATGTTAATTTATATGACTTTTAGTTATTATTGAGGATATCTAATAATTTACATACAAAGTGCATGAGCAGAGAAAATCTAAAATGTTAAATAAAAAAGATTTAAAAGGGAAAAATATTGCAACCGATTGCGACGGATATTTTTTGTAATAAAATAATATATATAAAATAATATTGCGACAGATTACAACAAACGATTTTGGTTGCCAAATGCAAATCTAAAATGACTCTCAAAATATTGGCGATGGATTCGCGACCGACTTTCTGTCGCAAAAGTATACCGACGATGAAATGCATTGTCAATTTAGCGACACAAGTTTCTAATATAGCGACAGAAATTCTGTCGATAACTGTAGCAACGGACAGTGTTCCTCTCTAGAACGTCGCTAATATTGCGACAGATTCTATTTTTCCGTCGCGAAGAGCTTAGCAACGAGCAAATCAGCAACAAATGGTAATCCGTTGCTAATACTGCTTAGCGACGGAAAAAGGCTCTTTAGGGACGAATTTCGTTGGTCGTTAAATGTTATTTTTTTTTGTAGTGATTTGAATAACATCATAGTAAAAGAGAGGACAATAAAGAAATTCCCGTAGATGCAAAAGAAAAGGCAAAGGAAGAACAAGTAGCAAAATGAGCGTAACTAGAGTACACTCTACGGAAGAGCTGTCTCTTGATGGCGATGTTAAGTTTAATAGCAGCAAAGTTGGTAGGTTTGTTTTAAACGTGACCGGGGTTTTCTTTGGGGTACTCTCACACTTTCTTCCTTTCTCCACTACAAGATCAATCGAAAAATAATAAAAGAAAAATACAGATAAAAGATGAGCACACAATGCAGCCAAGGGTCGTGCTAGAGTAGCCATTCTGGAGCCACCAGTAGCTCCAGTTAAGGAGAAGGACCTTGATCTTGTTGAGCCTATTAGACCAGCTCAGACTTCGAAAGTACCTATTGCTACATTTGGGCTTCAAGAGACTTTGACTCGCATTATGGGTATGATTAAGAGCTCGACTCAAGCGGAATTGATCTCGGTTGCTCCAAATATCTAGCTGGGGAGGAGATCAGACTCCCGTTGCCCATACACTAGAGTAGCTGGCTCATGGTTATCAAACATTGGGAGTTCTACTGGTGCAGCCAGTCATTGCAGTTCAGCCCGAGATTAGGCCAGCCTTGATTTTTGAGGAGCAAGAGAGGATGAAGAGATTTCAGAAACTCCACCCTCCCCATTTTAATAGAGAGCCTCCTGAGGAAGCACATGGTTTTCTTGATCAGTGTCATTTTTTTCTACGTAGTTTGGGTCTGGTGGATTCGAACATGGTTGATTTTGTCGCTTTCCAATTAACTGGGCAATCTTAAGATGGTGGTAGACTTATGAATCGGGTAGGCCAATCATCGTGGTATCACTCAAATGGTCTTAGTTTTCAGTTCTCTTATGGAGAAGTTTATTCCGCATACTTGCAGAGATGAGCTACGCAATGAGTTCGAGCATCTACGCCAGGAGGGTATGATCGTGACCCAGTATAAGATGAGGTTTACAGAGCTGGCTCGTCATGACGTGTTCTTGATCTCAACTGAGAGTGAGAGGGTTATGAGGTTCATTGAGAGCCTCAACTTTGGTATATAGTATGGAATGGCCAAAGAGGTGGAGACTGATACTACATTTCATCAGGTTGTAGAGATTGCGAGGCATCTAGAGCGTATCTTCTAGTAACAGAGAGAGGAGTCCGATGACCAAAGGCCCCGTGGTAAGGATTTTGTGGTGCCAACTTTGGCAGCAGGGGGTCATCATGTGACAGCCTAGTTGGCCATATCAGCCAGCTTCATACTTCACGAGGTGCTCCAGCTAGCCATGGGTTTCAGAGCGGTCGTCCAGTGCAATCATCATTTGGTGAATCTAACGCACGTGGCTCTTACAGTGGTTACTCGAGTCATCCAGGGCAGGCTCAATTTTAGCACCCACGCCTGCAAGAGCTTGCTTTGAGTTTGAGGATCCTAGGCACATGAGAAGGAATTGTCCCAGGATTCAGATGGGTGCACCTAAGCAGAGCACCCAAACTATGGTTCCTGTACCATTTCTACACCATCAACGCAACCAGCTAGAGGTGAAGGTTAGACGGGTAGGGGTCGTCCTAGATCGTTTTTATGCTTTCCCTGGTAGGCCTGGGGAAGTTTTATCGAATACAGTTATTATAGGTATTTTTTCAGTCTGTCATAGAGATGTTTCAGTATTATTTGATCCATGTTCTACTTATTCGTATATGTCATTCTATTTTTCATCATATTTTGTTATGCCTCGTGATTCTTTAGATGTTCCTGTTCATGTATCCACCCATGTTGGTGATTCAATTATGGTGGATTGTGTATATCATTATTGTATGGTTACTATTGGGGGTTATGAGACTAGAGTTGATTTTCCGTTGCTCAACATGGTTGATTTTGAGGCGATTTTGGGTATGGATTGATTATTTCCCTCATGATATTCTTGATTATTTCTCTAAGACCATGTCATTTGCTATGCCGGGGTTGCCAAGGTTAGAATGGAGGGGTTCTTTGTGTCACACTCCTAGTAGGGTGATTTAGTTTCTGAAGGCTCAATGGATGGTTGAGAATGAGTGTTTGGCATATTTGGGATTTGTTATAGATGTTAGTGTTGATACTCCTACGGTAGTTTCAGTCCTTGTAGTAAGAGAGTTTCTATATGTTGTAGACCCACTGAGTATGCCACCCAATAGGGATATTTACTTTAGTATTAATTAGGCACCGGGGATTCAACCCATATCTATTTCACGTTATCGCATAGTTCTAGCTAAATTAAAAGAATTGAAGGAGCAATTGCAGGAGTTGTTAGATAAGGGTTTTATTAGGCCGAGTGTTTCACCTTGGGGTGCGCCGGTGTTATTTGCGAAGAGGAAGGATGGTTCCATGAGAATGTGCATTGATTACAGGTAATTGACCAAGGTTACCATCACGAACAAGTATCAACTGCCACATATTGATGATTTGTTTGATCAGCTTCAGGGTGTCAAGGTGTTCTCGAAGATTGACTTGAGATCGACGCATCATCAGTTGAAGATCAGGACTTCGGACATTCCTAAGATGGCTTTCAGGACTTGTTATGAGCATTATGATTTTTTGGTGATGTCTTTTGGTTTGACTAATGTCCCAGCAGCTTTCATGCATTTGATAAATAGTGTGTTTCAGACTTACTTGGATTCTTTTGTCATTGTGTTTATTGATGATATCTCCCCGTAGGAAGGAGTCGAGCATCATTTGAGGATTGTGCTTCATATTCTAAGGGAGAAGCAATTGTATGCTAAGTTCTCCAAGTGTGATTTTGGTTAGATTCAATGGCATTCTTGGGCCACGTTGTGTCTAGTGATGGGATCAAGGTGGATATGAAGAAGATTGAGGATGTTCAGAGTTGGCTCAGACCTTCTACGTCTACAGAGATCAGGAGTTTCTTGGGTTTGGCTGGTTACTATCATTGCTTTGTGGAGGGTTTCTCTTCAACTGTATCTCCATTGACCAAGTTAACTCAGAAAGATGCTCCATTCAGATTGTTTGACGAGTGTGAGGAAATATTTTAGAAGCTCAAGACTGCTTTGACTACAGCTCCTGTTTTGATATTTCCTTGAGGATCAAGGTTGTACAATGTTTATTGTAATGCTTCACGTGTTGGACTTGGTTGTGTGTTGATGCAGAACGGTAGGGTGATGGTCTATGCATGGCGCCGGTTGAAGCCCCATGAGAAGAATTATCCAGTGTATGATTAGGACTTAGTAGCTATTGTACACACGCTTAAGTTTGAAGGCATTACTTATATGGCATATCTTGTGAGGTTTTTACTGATCACCAGAGTCTCTCATCAACCCTTGACCGTGCAACGATATCTTCTTCAATCCGTAGTTTGGTGTTGTATCTGTTATATACTTTGGTCCATGTTGTTGCAGGAAATTCTCATAAACTTTCCTTGAGTCTTCTCGTGGCATCTGAACTTTTTTTATTCAGATTACTTGCAAACGCCATGGCTGCTAAGTTATCAGGCACTCACGGAAGCATCATTCTTTCACGTTGGAATCTATCCTCAAATTCCCTGAATAACTCAGCATCCCCTTGTTGTACTTTGAAGATATCTTCCATTCTTTTTTCAACTTTTTGAGCTCCCGAATGTGCTTATATAAATAAATCTGCAAGCTCAGCAAAAGAATCAATATAATTTTCAGGTAAAAGAGAATAACATGTTAATGCCCCTTTCGTGAGTGTTTCTCTAAATTTCTTGACTAAAACTGACTCAATCTCTTGTTTGGTCAAATCATTGCCTTTCACGCCTGTGGTGAATGCGGTCACGTGATCTCGTGGGTCAGTTGTTCTATCATATTTTGGGATGTCGGGCATTTTGAACTTCTTAGGAATGGGCAATAGAGTTGCGCTTGGTTTCTAAGGTTGTTGTGAATATTTATCAATATCCACTCCCTTAATTACATGTGGTACGCCAGGTATTTGCTCAATGCGGTCGTTTTGTTCTTTCACCTGTTTCTGCAAAGTTAGTAACAAATTTTGTAAATCAAAATTAGTTGGTGTACCTGATCTCCCATCACGTGACTCATTGAGAGTTCCCCCGCTTCCTGAATTAGCAAGCCGTGAGCGTGGATTTTCCACAGTTGCATTATTATTTAGGGAAAGAGTTGGTGGTACGGCTGGTAGTCCCCTCACGAAAGCTTGGAGAGCATTATTCATGTGTTCAACAATCAATTGTT
Source organism: Nicotiana undulata (assembly GCA_005239495.1). NCBI lineage: Eukaryota > Viridiplantae > Streptophyta > Magnoliopsida > Solanales > Solanaceae > Nicotiana > Nicotiana undulata. The sequence continues at coordinate 15,313 of MDKH01154025.1, read as the reverse complement.
TTATAGCATCTTGCTCAACGGTCTGCTCATCTCCATGTTGTTCATTCACGTGAGATGCAGATCTTTTAGATGTTCCTTCTCGAGAATTGCGTGGGGATTCCTGAGGTGAAGGAACTAGAGTTCCTCCTACCTGTTGGTTGTTGTCATTGACAGTTGACATGATTTGGTTATGAGAAAGAAAGATTTGGAACGTAAAAAGATTATTAGATTCCCGGTAACAGAACCAATTTGTTTAACCAAAAAATAAGATTCTCGGTCAAAGCCTATTTTTAGAAGAACTAGCATTACTGATAACCAAGAAATTTCGTACTTTCTCAGTTATATGAAAGGAAATAAAAGTGACAAGAGATATTGAAATAACTTACCGAAAGCAAAAGAAAATAATTGTACTCCAATATAAGTCAGAACGTGCCTTTACAAGTGAAATTCTCTTCCATAGAGGTTTACAAATATAACGTTCCTTCCATTAATGGCTAAGCCATTATGAGTTTTAATGGCATTAATGATCTATTATAATTGGTAATCGTAACGGTTCATGAAGATTCTGTAATGATTCTTATTCCCCCTCCTTATTAATTAAAGGTTCACGAATCTTCCCTTTTTACTGTCTTGATTCATTCCACCTGTATCTCTTCATTGAACAATTTTGGCTCGAGCATATGCATCCTTTCATCTCGTGAGTGATTTGCTCGTACCTCTTAATTTAGGCTCGAGCATATGCGTCCTTTCATCTCGTGAGTGATTTGCCCGTACCTCTTGTAACTCATACATCTTTTAATTTTAATACTCCAATTGTCATCTTCTCATTGATCCACGTATCATGCGTTGTCAGCCACATATAATTCCACGTGTATTATTTATTTTCCACCAATACAGTATCATAAACTCTCTAACTCGAGTTCCTGGGACAATATTTTACAAAACCTATGCAACCAATATTTGCATAAAGGAGTAAATAATTACATCAATTCATATTTTTATATTTTAATTGAAAACTAGTACAATTTAATCCATGATATTAACTTTTGAATCATTTATATCAACCCAAGATCAAAATAAAAATCATACAAAACCATTTCAATTTATTAAGTTATTGAAATCACCTTCGGCTTCTTAACCTAAACATAAGAAATTATCTTTTATCTTTTCATCGGGGTACTACTATATTATCACCGACACAAGAAGGCCAGCTAGGTTATGTATTTAGCGGCAAGTATCATATACCCTACTCGCTCAAGCTATCTCATCGCAGTGTTGTGCGAATTGACTCAGCCATGTTATTAAAGCACAAAATAATGCACACAAAAAAAAAATCTTAGGCTTCTTACATTTGTTAAATGAAAAATTAGAAAGATTAACATTCGTTTCTCTTATTCGTCTCACAAAGTTGTGTTAGCTTCATCACAACAGCATCAATATCTTCCACATTTTTTATCTCAAATTCTCTCCTAAATTTCTGACATTACTTCTCAGATTCTCACATGATTTTCCACATACTACATCTTTGATAACTCTTGCTATATCCTCTCTATGAAATGTTCCATTATCATCCCTCACTACCTCCAAAGCTACTCCAATTTCCACTAGCAATTTAGCATTCATGGGTTGATCAAGATCCATGGGCATAGCTATAATTGGAATACTATAGTCGATACTTTTTGAAATCGAATTCCATCCACAATGACTCACGAATCCGCCAATACTTAAATGAGTTAAGATTTTTGCTTGTGGAGCCCATCCTCCCATAACCATCCTTCTATCTCCAATTCTCTCAGAAAAACCTTGTGGTAATGCCTCTTCAAGACTTTTATTTTCCCCTTTTGGAAACCTAACAACCCATATGAAATTCACATAACTAAGCTCTAATCCAAAAGCTACTTCTTCCAATTCTTCCTTTGTCAAGAAATACCCACTCCCAAAAGAGACTAACACAGTTGAGAACTTATCTTTTTTCCCTAACCATTCCATAATCTCCATGTTTCCATCTACAATAGACATAGGATCTTGAACTAGTGTTCCAATTGTCAAAACCTTAAATTTGATTATTTCGGACATATAATCGATGTATTTTCCCTTCATCTCTCGCGATGTACCTATTAGCATCATGCCAGTAAATTCTTCAGGAGCTCTAACTTCAGGCTCATTGTCTTCGCGATGCTCTTTGACCACGTTATGAGCTTTCGTTAGCTCATAAGAAGGTAAGCGAAGAGCTGGGAAGGGGAACTCAACATCTTGTTTCACAAACAAGTGGCTGAAATAGGAACACATGGCTGCACATGAAGTGAAAAATCTAGCAGCTGGAATGTTAAGGGAAGAAGCCATCCCACCAGCCCATAATTGCTTGACATCATGGATTAACAAGTCAGGTTTTCGAGTTTGTAATAAGTTGAGAAGATTTGGTTTGCCATTTTGAGGGCTTTTTGAAGGGTGGAATGGAGATGTAGTGGGAGGCCATTTGTTGTATGATAGTGAGGTGGAAGCTCAGGCAAGTCTGGTAACTGGAGTTCCACAAGCTGAATCGAGGAATAATAGCTTTCTGGGGTTCTTGTCCTGATGAAACTTAGGTTAATAGGTGACGAACATAGGTCAACCAAGAAACCTCTGTCCGCGAGTTTTTTGGCTAGCTCAAGAAATGGAGAGATGTGTCCATATGCCAGCCATGGAAACAAGAAAGCCTTCAATTTGGTAGATTTTGTACACATCGTGTGGTTTGTGCGGGGGAGGGGGTCGGTGTGACAAAGAATGTGAGAGACTAAGCTCAGACGAACTGTAGTTCATCCGCCCCTTATTAGTGATTTGATCAGGAGAAGGAATATGGCAATAAATAGAGCTTCGGTTAAAACATATGTAGGTGAATAAAAATTTGGCCATTGAGATGCTTGTTAGAATTGAAAGTGTTGATAAAGACGAAGAAGAGGATTGAGGGTTGAGGTTTCAATGCTTTAGTCATTTTGTTTATAGGCGATACATTTTTTTGCGTTAGAAAGGGACATCAACAAGAACAGACAACACAAAATTGTTACTACTTCTTATTCTTTCTATATATGAGTATTCACGAACACTAATAAGGATTTGAATTTAGTCGGCAACTTGCATTTTGAACTTGTCTCTAACGTTAAATTTTACAAGTTGTTTTATCCAAGTGTATGCATGAATGTCACGACCAAAACATCCCTCCTAAATACATCGTGACGACACTTAATCTCTACGGCTAGATAAGCCTAACAATTTGCAGAAAGAACAATAATGAAAGTAAAACTTAACAACTAACTGCAATAGATAACTGAATAACCGGTAACAATGTCGCTTGGCAAGTACAATAACCACTACGCTAGAAATGCATAGTCTTCCCAAAACCCGAAACATCGTAAGTCACAAGCTACAGAAAGAAAATATCATCTCTATACACCAGGGTCTAATAAAAAGAAATGCAGAAAGTGTTTGAAATAGGGAAGAATATAGAGGGACTTTGAGGTCTGTGGATGCGGCAAATATACCTTGAAGTCTCCAAACTGTCTCTGCTCACTGATAAAGTGGCTGATAATGAGCACCTGATCTGCACACAATACATGTTCAGAAGAGTAGTATGAGTACACCACAATGGTACCCATTAAGTGCCAAGCCTAACCTAGGTTGAGTAGTAACGAGGTCAGGTCAGGCCCACTGGTGTATAATAAAAGCAGGAGAATATAATAGTATAATAAAAGAATGGAATTTAACAATAGGAAAGCACAACGAAATATGGTACAACACACATGGATAAACAGCAGGGGATCTCCCGAGAAACCTTCTCGTAGTCCCAATATAAATATGCAGGGAGAACTCCCGAGGTACCGCCTAGTAGTCTCAAAAGTAAATATATAGGGAGAACTCCCGAGGTACCGCCTCATTGTCTCAAAATGAAATGTACAGGGAGAACTCCCAAGGTACCCCCTCATAGTCTCAAAAGTAAATGTGCAGGGAGAACTCTCGAGGAACTGCCTCGTAGTCTCAAAAGTGAGCACACAACTCAAACCGATAAATACAACATTTAACAGCAAGAATTGTACAGTTAAGACTGATAGAGAACAAGGACAAAGCAGAAAATAAACTAGGCAGGCTGCGCAGAGTTCAAATAAGCAGTTAAAGCACGTAGAAATGTGATATTATACTAAACAGGATAACTACACATGTTGGTATAACTCAATTAAAAATGAAAATAAGTTACTACTCGGTAAAAATCGGGTTTTACAACAAATAGCCTGTATACTCACTCTTCACCTCGCGTACATGACGCTTACATATCACAACAGTACCAAATCCTAAGGGGATTTCCCCCACACAAGGTTAGGCAAGTCCCTTACCTCGAACGAGACTCAAATCAATCCGTAAGAATGCATTTTCCCCGATTATCCGACTCTGAATGGCCCAAATCTAGCCAAACACAATTACATACCATAGATACAACTATGATAGACTAAGTTAATTAATGAAATCAAGACTTTAACAAGAAATTCGAAAATCGCCCTAAAAGCTTCCACGGGCCCACGTCTCGAAATCGGGTAAAAGTTACAAAATTTGAACACCCATTCACTTAGAGTCTAACCATACCAAATTTACTCAAATCTGATAACGGAATCCCATTCAAAACCTCAAAAATCTAACTCAAGAACTCTTCCTCTTTCCCCCAATTTTCTACCCCAAATCACAAATTAGATGATGGAATTAAAGGAAAAATCATGGAATTTGACAAAAATTAAATAGGAATCACTTACCCCAAACACCCACACAGGAATCTCTCCAAAAATTGCCTTCTACCGAGCTCCCACTTCAATTTTATGATACAAACTCGAAACCCTCGATTTCAATCTTTTAAATCTACCCAGATGCACCTTCATCGCGAACGTGACAGCCCTCTCACGTTGGTGTAGACCAATCTGTCTGCTCTCACACTTCGTGAACGCGACTACAGTTTCGCGAACGCGACGCTTTGCCAATTCTATTCTTCGCGTACGCGACCCCTACTCTACGAATGCGTAGACCAAGGTCCTGGGGTCCCCAACTACCTCAACATATCTTCGCGAACGCATTACCTCACCCGCGTTCATGATGCACACAGAGTCCATGCCTCAACGCTCGCGACCTCTACTCTACGAATGCGTAGACCATGGGCCTGGGGTCCCCAAATGCCTCAACATCTCTTCGCGAACATGTTACCTCACCCGCGTGCATGATGCACACACGGTCCATGCCTCCACATTCGCGTCCTCGTCTTCGCGAACGTGAAGAACAAAAATCTTCCCAGCTCACATACACCATTCGGGAACGCGAGACTCATCTTTCGAACGCGTAAGAAGAAACCAGAAGAACTCACCAGCAGTCATCAGCCCACAACCCAAGTCCAAAAATGATCCGTTAACCACTCGAAACTCACCCGAGGCCCCCGGGACCTCAATCAAGCATACCATCAAGTCCCAAAATATCATACAAACTTAGTCGAGCCCTCAAATCATATCAAACAACGCTAAAAACATGAATCACCGTCCAATTCAAACTTAAAGAATTTGAAACTTCAAACCTCTACAACCGATGCCGAAACCTGTCAAATCACGTTCGATTGACCTCAAATTTTGCCCACAGGTCATATTCGACATTATAGACCTACAAAAACTTTCAGAATCTGAATTCAACCATGATATTAAAAAGTCCACTACCGGTCAAACTTCCCAAAAAATCAACTTTCATCATTTCTAGCCTAATTCAGCTACAAACCTCCAAAACACAATCCGAATACACTCCTAAGTCCAAAATCACCTAACGGAGCTAACAGAACCGACAAAACTCCATTCTAGAGTCGTCTTCACACAGTTCCAACTACGTCAAAATCCTAGAAATTAAGTTTCCATTTTAGGGACTAAGTGTCCCCAAAATACTCAGAAACCACGAACAAAAACTCCCGGCAAGTCACATAAGCAGAAAAAGGTACGAGGGAAGTAGTGAACAGGGGATCTGGGCTATTACTTTCAAAGCGATCGGTCGGGTCGTTACAATGAACTTTAAAGTACTAATCTTCGTATTCCTCAACAACATTAGGAAACCGTATCCAAGTTCGATAGCTATTCTGCGCTCTTTGGTCTTTCCAAACTTAGCGAACGAAAATATATTAGTAGCTAAAGGAAGGGGAATCAACCGAGACCCCGTTAATAGCTGCGAGCGAGAGCAGATTGGGGGTTTAAAAAAAAAACACGAAGTTTCGTTCCTCAACCGTGTTCACTTCTTTTTCGCTAGGTTACATTTGAATAAATAGCAGAATGAGAACATATGGTAAAAAGAATGTGATGCATGCACTTGGATGGCTTCAACCTAAGCCATCCCTCCTTTATCATCGAAAACGTAATTAATAAAAGCATCTTCCCTCTAACTTATTGCAATACCTACTGTTAAATTCTAATTATAGGAACTCCGGTGGCAATTTTTATTGGGGTTTCACTCGGTTGGTGTTCGCTTTGGAGTTCAACTTATTGGAATTCGTGTGGGTTAATCCCCTTGGAGGGTAAAGCGCACCCTTGGAGACTTCATTCCCAAAGCTCAAACTACTATTAGTGGAGTACTATATTATAATCCACATAATACATTAGCCTTATTTATCTGAATCTTTTATAGTAACAGAAGCATAGCTACTTGCCTGATCAATTCTTTAACTATCTAGATTTTCTTTCAGCTTCTTCTCCCTTCTTTTGTGGAGTCCTAAAGAGATCATCGCTGCTTGTTTCGTCATTGGTAGCTACCATTCATATCGAGCAGCATTTCCTTCCTTTTGTCCTCATATCATTCTTTAATTTGTTGTTTTTTGTCGCAAAATGGTGGATACTCTCCTTTCTTGCCATATCAAGGATCTTGTTTCCGAAATACTCTGATTAATCGAATTATCTCAAGTATGATCTCTTTGGTTGTATCATTGGTTGTCAGGCAGCTCTAGCTGAGTTTTCCTAGTTATTCCAATGATCTTATTCTATAAAATCCATAAACTTAACATCTAATTATCACACCCCCTTTTTTCGAGAAATAGGGAGTTTTCCGATTAAACTGATATTATTCGAAATTGGATTATTTATTTTAATTTACAGTCGTCACTTGGAATAATTTTATGGTGTCACAAGTCACCCGTTTATTTTAAATCTCAAATCGAGAAAATTTGACTCTGTTTTAAAGTTTTCGAACACAGAAGACCGGGTAAGGAATTTTGTTAACCCGGGAGAAGGTGTTAGGCACCCCCGAGTTTCGTAATTTTAACACGGTCGTTTTAATCATAATTGGCCTAATTTAATTGTTTGATTACGTATTTTGGAACCTATATATATTTACCCTTTTTTACCGCTTTTAACTATGGCGTTATGGAATTAATCTTTGAAATGGATCACATATGTGTGAATCCGTTTTATTTGGGGCGCTCAAAATCATGTCACGCGTATGTATACATAATTAATCACGCTTTATAATTAGAATTGTTCGGCCAAAATCACGCGAATATGTACATAATCACGATAGTAAATTAAACTCGCGCCTAAAACAAACTGCAATATTCAAATTGTTTAACTACTTCCTAACATTTGAGGTAATTTACAACTTATTTACAGAAGGGGCTAATATTGAGTAATAGTTAATCTACAAATTGACGTAACTCCATGCCAAGGGAATTTAATTATTATCCTTTTCTTTAGTTTATGTTTATAATGCCTAACAGATTAGTTGCATCCCTTTTATCTTATTTAGGCGGAACTTTTTATTGTTTGGATGGAAGCATTTGTTGGAGGGGGAAGTGTACGGTTAGCTACTAATAACACATGTATTTACTTTTAAGTCATTGTTTAAAATGTTATTAGTCTTTAGTCACTGTTTTAATAAACTTTAACTGCCCGGATGAAAATACCCTTCTACTCATGTCCTTAACTTTTAAACTTAACTTCAGGACTTCAGGACTATATGTCCTTAACTTTTGAACTTGTAACACTAAGTTCAGGACTTCAGGACTACATGTCCTTAACTTTTGAACTTGGAACTCAAACTTCAGGACCAAGCGTCCTTAACTTTTGAACTTGTAACACTAAGTTCAGGACTTCAGGACTACATGTCCTTAACTTTTGAACTAGTAACACTAAGTTCAAGACTTCAGGACTACATGTCCTTAACTTTTGAACTTGGAACTCTAAGTTCAAGACTTCAGGACTACATGTCCTTAACTTTTGAACTTAACTTCAGGACTTCAGAACTACATGTCCTTAACTTTTGAACTTGTAACTCTAAGTTCAGGACTTCAGGACTACATGTCCTTAACTTTTGAACTTGGAACTCTAAGTTCAGGACTTCAGGACTACATGTCCTTAACTTTTGAACTTTACTTCAGGACTTCAGGACTACATGTCTTTAACTTTTGGGAAGGAATTGCATTTCCTATTTGCTCATCACTCTCTTTCTTATTTTCACAACTTTTAGATCTAAAAATAAATTCAAGGAGCTAAGAGCAAATAAATCCTATTACATTAGACTCACTAAAAAGAAAAATAATCAGCACACCGATTCTGCCACAAGAGAAATGGCAGAAGCATAATAGCTTCAAACGTCAACCAAATTTTAAACAAACAAGTAGAGACGAATCTGAAATCTTCACGAAAGCTCCAATAAAACGTCATATCCGAAAAAAGTCCACTAAGGTCCATTTCTAACATGCTTCGACATAGCAGTGATTTGTACCAAGAGAATACGAAGTCTTTATGTTTCGGGGGATAACTTTTGAGGTAATTAATGAAATGAATGCATCGGCGTATTTCCGTTTGGGAAGGAAAGGATAACACTGTCTTTTCATATTAATTTTAATAGACTAGTGACTACTTTTGCTCAACATTAAAAATGTTGGATAAAAAGTAAATACCACTTTAAAAAGTGGCTACCCCACACAATTTTTACTTTGTTGGATTTCAAGGCATTGGGCCGGTACCAATTTAAGGGTTTGGCACTCTATCGACTCTAAACCGAGAGAAGTGCACGGTTAGCCATTAATAACATATGTGTTTATTTTAAAGCCACAGTTTAAAATGTCTTTAGTCTTTAGCCACTGCTTTAATAAACTTTAACTGCCTGGACAAAAATACCCTTATGCTCATGTCCTTAACTTTTGAACTAAACTGCAGGACTTAAGGACTTCAGGACTACATGTCCTTAACTTTTGAACTAAACTTCAGGACTTAAGGACTTAAGGACTTCAGGACTACATGTCCTTAACTTTTGATCTTGTAACTGTAAGTTAAGGACTGCATGTCCTTAACTATTGAACTTAACTTCCGTGTCCTTAACTTTTGAACTTGGAACTCAAACTTCAGGACCAAGCGTCCTTAACTTTTGAACTTGTAAGTCAAAGTTAAGGACCTATTGTCCTTATCTTTTGATCTTGTAACTGTAAGTTAAGGACTGCATGTCCTTAACTTTTGAACTTGGAACTCAAACTTCAGGACCAAGCGTCCTTAACTTTTGAACTTGTAAGTCAAAGTTAAGGACCTATTGTCCTTAACTTTTGATCTTGTAACTGTAAGTTAAGGACTTCATGTCCTTAACTTTTAAACTTGGAACTCAAACTTTAGGACCAAGCGTCCTTAACTTTTGAACTTGTAAGTCAAAGTTAAGGACCTATTGTCCTTAACTTTTGAACTTGGTATCAAGAGCCTTGATTGTTTGAACCGTTAATCTTTGTTTACTCGTATACTATGAACGAAATCAATGTGGCTTTGATTGGAAAAAAAATTTGTTCATCAAATCTGCAAGAACATTAAAATTCACGTTTTCTCTTTTCTCCAAGTTTAGAGCCTTTGTCTGTGTCATATTATTTATATTAGTTGATGTTGTTGATGATACAACAAAAAAATAGTAGCTACTAGAAAATTAAAATAATAATTTTAGAGCTTATTTCTCCCAAACTGTTTGACATAATGGGGACGCTTTAGGCTGCGTCAATTACAACGTAAGTATGTATTAGGTTTGGGAAGAAAAGCAATGGAAAAAAGGGTAAAAATGTCTTCTCATATTAATTTTAATAGAGTAGTGGCTATTTTTGCTCAATATTAGAATTGCTGGATAAAAAATAAATAACACCTTAAATAGTGGCTACCCCACACCATTTCTACTGTGCTCAGGCCCAACTGAGCTAATTGTGAGGCCCAAGTGTACTATGTAGGCAGGGACCCGTTAAAGGTTAAACCTACACCCACGCAAATTCAACCAGAACATGATAGGCGCCAATAAAGTAGCTACTCACAGATTTGATAATAGCGGATCATACGATCAATAAAATTCATCTTTCAATTCAATTAAATTATCACATAGCCACTTTATCAACATTTATGCATCTGATCACCAGTTCATTGTATCAAATGATTGATTATAGCCAGGATATCTCAATTTTCATTTCCTTACTCCCGTTTTATCTTACATGGATAACTATTCATTTAGTATTTAGCACTTAGACATGAGATGAGGTTCAGCTATTTGACCAAAATATGATTTTCCCACATCGTACTTCACCAAACACAACAATTAAACAGATATTCATATTCGGAATTCAACACAATTTCATTACTCAATCAAAGTGAGGTGCGAAGGTTTTATGACTTACCTAAATTCCCAAAAAGTAAACTGAAATCTTGACCAAATGAAAGCTGAAAAGGACGGATGGAATTCAGCAAAAGCAACAGTCAACAAATTCGGCAATACAACAGCTGATGTTTTAGACGTTAATACCACACAAGAATATAGGTTAAAAGTGTGGTACCCAATTTTTCGAGTGCTGTCTCACAAGAAGAACCTGGTTCTTCTTTGTGTTCCAACTTCTACTGGTGCGGAATAATAAAAGCAGTAAAGTAAAAACACAGAGATTTTTACGTGGAAAATACCTGGCTCAAAAGGTAAAAAAATCATGACCTACTCCTTAGTAGGATTTGCTCAAACTCTTCACTAAAAACTCTGAGCCAAACAGACTTACAAAATAAACTCTTTTGTAATCCTAGGACTAACTCTAATCCCTTTGTATCAACTAGCCTCTAGCTAATTTCTACAAGCTTCAAGTTAACTCTAACTTGAACAATGTGTACCTATTACAATTTGCTTCTAAGAAAGCTGATAAGATACAATATTGAAACACCTACTACAATCAACTAGACTCAATACATCAACGATGAAACTGGTTCTTCTAGCTGATCTGCAGCCTTTGTATCGCACAATAAATCTGCTTGCAAAACAACTCTGGGAATTTCGCTTTCAGATCTTGATTCACTTCAGTACTTGTGCGTCTCTTTCTCCAGCAGAAATACTTCGAGTATTTATAGAGTCAGTAGTTGAATTTGTCGATCAATTCTAGTTCAACTCTTCTTGGGAGAAAGAATTCGAATTAAACTCAACTTCCTTCCTTTGTTACTTTCCTTGCTGAATTCAACCTCTATTCTCTCATCAGTTTGCAACATTTTCGCATTAGGAGACAATCTCTTGGTTCATTGATACTTCACAATCACAAATATCTCCTATGCATATACGGTTCATGTGCCAGCTATTCAGTTCAAGAATGTGTGCTGTGATGGACCTGGTTTAACTGGTCAACCTTTGTCAATCTTCAAAACTATGCAGTGACATGGGTCAACAAATTCCTCCTTTTTGATGATGACAAACTCTGTGCTTAATCATGTATACACTTCAAACACTTTGTATGTTTTAAGCATTAATCATTGAGAAACCAGGTTCATTAGGTTATAAATACCACTTTAAAAAATTCAGCACATATCTTCCCCCATTTGGCATCATCTAAAAGATTGCAAAATGATACACTTACCAGATTTGTTAATTATTACTCATGGCCATTGAGGCAACTGCAGGTGCAAAGCATGATTAATCAACATAAGAAGCCAATAAATATAAGCTAAATAAGAAATTGAGACAAGTCAATAACTAGAAGCAAAATTCATTGATTAGTAACGATTATCAACCACCATAAAGTAAAACAAAAACAAACCAACCATGAGCAAAAAACAGAAAAAAATAGAAACAAGTCTAAAAAGATAGAAATACGTCCCGAACTGGGCACTTGAATGGTTATGGGGAAGATCTGGATAGCCTAAGGATGGGAAGATGCATAGGAGGTTGTGGTCTTGGATTGTAGGAGAGAAAGCATCTGCTTAAGAACACCCTCGTTCTTTTCTTTCTCCTTTGCTAATTCAGCCCTGAAAGCATCCCGCTCAGCTTCAACCTCAATCACACGAGACTTCAAACGAAGGATCTCCATATCCTTGATCTCGCTTTCCTGCACCAGAGTTATAACTTTGATGTTGACTGGTTGCTTCCTAGATGAATCAGGTTCATCCACAGGAACATTGACATTGTAGTCACATATCAACAAAGTTTCCTTCCCAAAATAGTCTTTGGCAGTAGTCATCTCAGCCTTCTTCACTGGAACCCCAAAATAAGCAAGCACTGCTGTCAGAAGGAATCCATATGGAATTGCGTGTGCTTTGGTTCCATTCAAAACTCTGACCAAGAGTTGGGTGATGAAAGTAGGCCAATTGATTTGCTTTCCCCTGTACAAGCATTCCATCAAGGTCAGATCCATATAGTTGGCAATGTGCCTTCTTTCTTGTCTGGGCAGTAGGAACTTGATGACGAACTCGAAGAATAGCTTGTGTTCTGGCTTCATTTCACTCTTATAGACCGGCCTGGGTTCAATCTCCTTCTCATTATCACTGAAGAATCTTGTGATGTTAATTGCTGAGGCCATCCCATCTAGACAATGCCATATTTGCCTTGTGTAGTCCTCATATCCCTTAGCTGGTATGTTTAGAATAACACCCAGTTCTTTAGCATCAAAGGAAACTTCAATTCTTTTGACCATTGATGTGACCCTGTCGTCTTTGACAATAGCATTTATCATAAATTCTACCAACTCATCCCTCACCAGCCTACCTTCCATACGAAGGACCATGTCCTTCCAGCCCTGCACCTCTAGAGTTCCCAGCAGATACTGCATTCCAGGCTCATCTAGATCCTTCATCAGCTTACCCTTCAGAATTGTTCTTTTTCCAAACATGGTAACTCTGTCAGTCACCTCTCCTATTTCCTTCTCCTCTTCTCCACTCCAGTCTGCATCATCCTCTTTCTCCACAACCTTCATTTTCTTTGCCTTGGACCTGGCCTTTTTGGCAGTACTTGGAGTTGCAGCGGACACATCAGCTGACTTCTTTGAAGAAGCCTTAGCCTGTTTGGGTTTTGGTGTCCTAACCACAATTTGAGCCAGCTGCTCCTCTTGTTGGACCAGGTCCAACGTCTCTTCTTCAATAACAACAGCCTCAACAGGCTCTCCAACTTTCGCTTTTCCCTTTGATGTCCTCTTCTTCTAGCTCTCTTGTAGAGCCTCTTCCAATTTCTCTTCTTCATCTCTCACTGTGCTATGAGTAGCTCGTACTTTTGGAGCAGAAACACCAGCAGCTTCAGAAACTTTCCTCTTCTTTGAAGGATTTGGGTGAGTTGCCTTCTTGGACTTTTGAGTCCTCCTTTTCTTGGGGTTATATGACTCCCCCAATTTCTTCAGCCTTTCAGCCAATGTTTCCTCCCCAGATGAACCAGGTTCATCTGTGCCTTTATTCAAACTTGCAAGACCTGCTGCAGCCTCCTCAACTGTACTTCCCCCTAACTCTGTGACGTTTTCTCCAACAGTTTCAGGAATGGGACCATAGATAACCAGCGTGGTACCATCCTCCCCAGATACCCTCTCAACTTCTTTTCCCTCTCTCTCAGAAAGTCTTTCTTTTCTACCACCCCTCTGCCTACTTGGCACTTCAACATCAATAATAGACCCAACCAACACAAATCTTTTATCAGCAGAAGCAGCTTCAGAATTAGTTTCAAGATTACCTTTCTCATAGCTGGTTGAACCATGTGCGTCTTCCTCGTTGGATGATTTAAAAGATTCACTGGACAAATCTATCTTACAACCTTTGTCCGCTTCAATAAGATCCTCCAAGAATTTTTCCCTAGTCCCAGAAGCAACAGATTTCCGGGCAAGAACTTTGACACGACGATTTTTGGGGGCAGGAGTAGGGTTTGGAGTAGGTTCAGGAATGGGTGTGTTTTCAGGGGTTGATGAGATTTCTGGTTATTGAGAACTGTATACAGATGGAGAATTGGATATAGATTCAGAATTTCCTCCATCGTAATCACGATTAGGTGATGAATTAGAAGAAGAAGCAGGTGGTGGTGAAGACATGATTATGTGATGTTAGGAAGAAAAAGGCGAGTAAGCAGTTTTGGTTTGTAGAATGAGTTGAACTTGGTTCGACGTTTGCTTTATGAAGAAAAGAGTAATGATGACCCTTATATAAGATGTGGCTAGGGAGATTAAAACTGCAGAGTATTTACTCAAGTAGGAGTCTGATCGCCGAAGGACTAACATTGATTAGACATTTAATTTCCCCCTAAAACTAGGCTACTTAAGAGAAGATGGGACTTATTGAAACCTGGTTCAATTTGGGTAAGTACGAAGTATTTGAATTTGAACCAATTATGGAAAGAATCCTGCTCATGTATGACTGTAATTGAATTAATATATGGAGAAGAGTACGTACCTCGTCAGTCAGATGAATCAGCATGGATGAACCAGGTTCATCCTGTTAGAAATCTTTAAATTGCCTCAATTTACAAAAATAGATAAACATCATTAGTGTCCAGGAAATCATATTAATACATGGCAAAAGAGTATGGCAATAAAGACATGATGCTGAGCAATTATTAATCTGGTTAAGTACCTAATTAAAATTTTCTAGCCAACAAGAATATATTTTTTTTCAAATTTTTTTTCATTTTTGTTTTTCCAATTAGGTGATCTTAATCATCCTTAATTCAAGTCTATTTCTCTCAAAATTCTCCCTACTTAGTGCTTTGGTGAAGATATCTGCAATTTTCTTATCAGTAGCACAAAACTCAATTGAGATTATTCCCTTTTCATAGTTATCGCTAAGGAAGTGGTGTCTAACATCTATGTGCTTAGTTCTCTTTTGATGAACCGGGTTCTTCGTCATACTAATGGCACTAGTGTTATCACAGAAAATAGGAATGCATCCCACATCTATACCAAAGTCCATGAGTTGTTGCTTAATCCACAGCAACTGAGCACAGCAAGAGGCTGCAGCCACATATTCAGCCTCAGCACTAGACAAAGCTACTGAATTTTGTTTCTTGGTGGCCTAAGACACAAGGCAAGAGCCCAAGAAGTAAGCCATGCCTGAAGTACTTTTCCTGTCAACCAGGA
>MDKH01066607.1:0-15252 GCA_005239495.1 Nicotiana undulata | reverse complement strand
CCTTTTAATTTGACTTGGCATGTCTTGTCATTTTGACACGTGGCATGATCCCATTGGCTTTTCAATTTGACGTGGCGTGCCACGTCATTTGACACGTGGCACCAAACTGGGCCTCTAGGAAAAAGGCATATTGGGCCTAATGAAGTGGGCTCAACACTTGTAGCCCAATGGATTAAGACTTATTTATTTAACCCATATATGTTGGGCTTATATAATTAATTCAATTACATTAGCCCATAATATTTATTTGGACCAATAAAATCCAAATTACTTTATGAATTTAATTTTAATAAAATTTATATGCCTACACCCATCTTATGAGCAATTGCAATATGTCAATTTCGAACCTTTAAAAGAGAATGAGCATGAAAAAATTTCTTTTAGTAAAAGTACTCCACAATCACGGGCATTTGCATGCACAATCACCGAGTTAGGGATCACACAATACATGAACACTCATAGAGACACCTTTAGGAATGAATTTTTAAAATTATTTGAATTACGTACATGCTCGCGTGACGTGATTTTGATTTCTTTTTTTACAACCAAAATTAAAATACGCGCTTGCGCAACTCTAATTACTTCTTTAATTGAATTTAGTGTCGAGAATTATGTACATGACCGCGTGACATGATTTTTGACATATTGCAATCTCAACGGGTTTACGCACACGTGTACCGTCTCAAGCGACCGTGCTAGAACCATGGAACTCGGAAATGCCTAACACCTTCTCCCGGGTTTATAGAATTTCTTACCCGGGTTTTTGGTTCACAGACAATTTAAACAGAATCAAAATTCCTCGATTTGGGATTTTTAATAAATAAAAGGTGTCCCGGAACATCGTAAAAGATCCGGTGGCGACTCTGAATAAATAAATAAATCCCAAAATCGAATAATGTCACTTAAAGTGGAAAAACTCCCTTATTACCCTTACGGGTGAAAAAGGAGGTGCGACAGCTTTGGCGACTCTGCTGGGGAATCAAACCCAGAATCTCTGGTTTAGGGTTCAAGAATTCGAGCTTGTTAATGTGATTTTACTTGGCTTTATTAATTGTTGATATTGTTGTACTTCTGTGCCTAATGTGCTAAATGTCATTTATTTACCAATTTGATATTTATTTGAACTGTATTTAAACTGCCTTCTTACACCTCTCTTGCGAGTCTTTTAAAAATTGGTGCACACGTTCGCGTGGCCCGCCTTTCTGTTAGAGGTCATACCAAGTAAGAAGAACGGGGATGGACCAGCCACTAGGTCGGATAGCCTTTCGTGTTACCGGTACGTCGCTCCCACCCCGACTCGAGTTGTCCGCTCGGGTAAGCCAGGTCTAGAACAAAGCCCCAGGTTTAAACCTAAAATGACAAAATCTCATGTCGGATCCCTAGTAGGAACGCTTATCTACATCATGTGCATTTTGACTTAGGGGACTCAACACAGGGGTTGGGGTCCTCAAGGACAGAAAAATAACAGAAAAAAACCTAAGAGTGAAGAGATTAGAAATTTATCAAATTTGAAAACCCCGATATTTAAAAATGCCTCGAAACTATGTCAAATATATTTTTTTAAAAGAAGGGAGTGAAAATGAGTCAACATCATATTTTTTCAAGTTTTTTCAAACCTGACCGAACTACGCGGGTATGATTCTCACCGGATGTGCGATACGTAGGCAAACCTTATCGATTCCGGCCCCATTTTTTTTTTAAAAAAAACTTCAAAAAAATATTTTCTTTAATTCCTTCTTTATGAGTATTTTTTAAGAAATTCCAAACAAATAAAAGATAAAAAAAAATTAGAACCCAAAAAGATTTTTTCATTAAAAAAAAGAGAAAAATCAAAATACAAAAATATTTTCTATCTTTTTATTTTTTCACAATCTTCAAAAAATCTCAAAAAAATATTTTCCTTTCTTCCTTCTTTAGAAACGTCTTTCTTTGAGACCCCAATTTTCAGAAAGGATTTTTAAACCAAAAAAAAAAGAATATTTTCCTTCTTTCCAAAGTCTTTCATATGTTAAAAAATTAAAAATAAATAAAAAAAAGAAATAAAAATCAATCAATACTCAAAATAAAAACATAACCTTCAGAAATTTTTTCCAAAAAAAATAAATCAAAAATCAAAAATCCAAAAAAACAAAATCTTTGTCTTTCTTTAAAAATCCCTCTTTTGAAAATATAGAGGCAACATTCAAAATCCAAAATATTTTTTTTATTCTTAAAAGAAAGGAAAAAAGATGACAAAACGATTGAAATTCAACAAAAATATTTTCTTCTTACTTTTGAAGTTCTCAAAGTTCAAAACAAAAGAAAAAAAAAGAATTTTAGAGGTCTTTCATTCAAAAAAATTCACAATTTTTAGAAGTCTTTTGCCCATAAACCAAAAAAAAAAGAGATAAAACGAATTAAAATTCAACAAAAATATTTTCTTGTTACTTTTGAAATTCTCAAAGTTCAAAACAGAAGAAAAGAACTTTTAGAGGTCTTTCATGCACAAAACAAATCAATCAAATAAAAAAAAATATCCACCATTTTGAGAAGTCTTTTGCTCGAAAATTAGAAAAAATCCAAAAAATAAAAAAATCCAAAAATCCAAAAATATTTTCTTTCTACTTCAAGGAGTCTTTATTTCAAAATTTTCAAAATAAATAAATAAATAATCAATCAAAAATCAAAATCCAAAAATAAAATTCTTGCTTCTTTAGAAGTCTTTCTTTCAAACTTTATTTTTTTTTAAGCATTTCTTTCAAAAATTCAAAAAAATGAAATAAACGAAATTGAAAAAAATGTTAGCTTTATTTACTCCATTCTCAATCTTTCCGAACTTCGCAAGATCTGATTCATGCGGCGTCATGATACGTAGGCAATCCCCATCGGATTCGATCATAGCCATAAACAAATTGAGTGAAAAATAAATAAGAAAAAAAAAGATAAAAAAATGAGTGAAAAATAAAGAAAAGAATGAAAAGAAAGTGAAAAATAGAGCGAACAAAAAAAAGTGACAAAATAACTGAGAAAAACAAAGAGCGAAAATAACAAAAAGAGAAAGGAAAAGAAATCGAGATATGGAAAATTCAAAAAAAAAGGAGAGATAAAATTGGAAAGGGAAATTTAAAGGTGTGGACATCGTACCCGACAGGAACTCTTTGTCCAATTTGAAAAAAAAAACTGCGGAAAGCTTCCGCGAATATGCTGTCAAATGGCGCGAGCAAGCCGCCCGGGTAAAGTCTCCCATAGATGAAACTGAAATGGTTACGGTCTTCCTACATGCCCAAGAGGCAGACTACTTCCAGAATATGATGTCTGCTATGGGTAGACCGTTCGCTGAAGTTATCAAAATTGGAGAGATGGTAGAAAATGGTTTGAAAACGGGTCGAATCTTTAGTCTAGCTGCTTTTAAGGTTGCATCACAGGCCGTTCAGAATGAGTCAGGGGGTTTGATGAACAGAAACGAGAGAGAAGAGAGAGCCATGATGGCTTCGAGCTCGAAGGGGCCCCGCAGGTCATTCAACCAATATATGCTTCCTAAGGTCCCACAAATTATTATCCCTATCAAGATGCTGCTTACGCCGTGGAACCTCCTCCCTATGCGGTGATGAAAGTGCAATATTACACACGGCCACAAAATTATTCCCAAAACCGAGCTCCACTTTCCAGAAATACCCATCCTTACAAAGCTCCATATAATCCCCAATCAAATGTTCCCCAATACAATCCTCGCCCAAGAGACCCCTTCAAAAGGAATCAGTTCACCCCTATTAGTGAGTCATACTCGAGCTTCTTCCAAAAGTTGGTCAGGATAGGTCTGCTGCAGCCAGTGGCCCCAAACCGGCCGAACCCCGAGTCCCCATCGCATCGAGACTGGAGCAGTGGGGCATGACACTGAATATTGTTGGACTCTTAAAAGAGTAGTGGAAGTTCTCATCGAGGTCCAGACAATAGTGTTTAGGGATGAAAAAGACCCTAATATGGTGAACAATCCCCTACCTGCTCACTCTGGCCAGTAGTCAGAATGATTGGTGAAGATGAAGAATTTGATCCGGCACTAAAGGCCATTTCAGTCATTGCTGAGACAGAAGAAAAGCTGAAAAACGGTCTCCAAGCCTGAAAGTTCCCCCATCAGATGGGAGTCTCGGTAGCTAGTCTTGCTATCCTTTATACGTTCGGATTATCTCAGGGTGTGATTAAGATGTTTTACTTAATTGTCTTACTTTCCGATGTAAACCTTGCTATATTTAAAATTCAGAAAAAAAAATAAAAAATAAAAAAATTTCAAATGGAATTAATATTTCATTTTCCAAGAATGTCTCTTAATCTTGTTTCTTTCCTTACTCTACTTTTAGTTCTGTTTAAATGCAGATTTCAATAACATGACATGCTTGCGGACTTCATGCCCAGATCCTAAAACGCTGTCAGACTACGAAATAATGAATCAAAAATCAGAATACAAATGAAGTTAGATTAAGGAAATAAAGCAATGAATCGGAACAACCAAAGGAAAATTGATTCAGAATGAAAAGGTCCATACAATACTATAAGACTACTGCCAAAAGAGTGCGTTTGTACTTGGGATACATCAAAGAAAATGTCCCTGAAACAACTGTCAACGCAGGTGTAGTCAAAAGATCCTAAAACCCTGTCAGACTTCGAAATAATGAATCAAGAATAAGAATGCAAATGAAGTTAGGTCAAGGAAATAAATCAATAAATCGGAACAGCCAAAGGAAAATTGGTTCAGATTGGAAAGGTCCATGCATTGCAACTAGAGTACTGCCAAAAGAGTGCGTTGTACTTGGGGCTCAAAGAAAATGTCCCTGAAACAACTGTCAACGCAGGCGTAGTCAAAAGGTACTATGTTTGATCTTCCATGTATTTTCAAATATTCTCCGGTTGGGATGACGAAGGCTTTCATTCTCGCTACCCAAACACCATTAACCCTTTTTGCAAACCCTTTGAGCCGGTTACTCTTCTTTGATTATCCTCTTTGGAACCCGAAAGTGTTATTGAAAAATTAAATTGATTGAAAAATGAAAAAAAAATGAAAAAGAAAGAGGAAAAAGAAACAAAAAAAATGATGAAATGAAAAAAAAGGGAGAACAAGGAAAGCAAAAGAAAGAGAAAACAAAATAGAGGAAAAACATGACAAAAATAAAAAACAAAAACAAAAGTTCCCTGAACTACGTCTGACTTGATTCCGAAAGGATAATAGGCAGCCTCACCTTAGGGTTCAATCACACCAAAATAAGAATCCAAATTTCCCCAAATGTGAAACTGGGGCAGAAGTTATAATGGTTCGACGATGTTTTCGTCTGAAATGTTCCAAAGTAGTAATTCAGTCCAAATTCTTTAACCCCAAATCCTGTTCAAATCCTTCCGATCAATCGACAAAGATGTCCAAAATTGGAGGATACAGTTATTTGGATATGATGCAAACAAATGAGAGAAAAGTAAAATGAGAGAGTCTTATCGGTGAAAACTCACACGGGCACCGTGAGGCGACGTAAGCAGAGAAATTAAAAATGAGAGAGTATTGTTAGTGAAAACTCGCAAAGAGCACTACAAGGCGATGTTGAGAAGAGAAATGAGAGAGGTTAGTCGGTGAAAACCCGCAAAGGGCGCCGCTGACCGAAAAGAATAATGGGTCACTAACATGGAGACGGTTTGGGGCAAGGTTTCTCAATCTCGAGGTAATAGTTGTGATGAATTTCTGAGAGTCAGACGGTTTACACGGATTGCATCCAGTCCAAAAGGCATGTCATGTTCATTGAAGTCCGCATGCACTCCAGATAAGTCATTCTTTCCTTTCCCCGAAAAGGATACCTCTTGTTTAAATTCATTGTTCATTCTATAATTTATTTTTGTTTTGAAACCCTTTCGGTCTAACTCTGTTCTGAAACTAAGGCAAAGAAAGGATGTCAAGACTGATTTATAGGGCTCTCATTTGACATGGGCTAATATGCAAAAGGCGCCCAGCCTCGTCAGGGGGGCATCGAGTCGATCTCGACTGGCCATAGCAGCCAATGCTTCAAACTCAAACGCTTGAAAAGAGAATAAAATTAAAGTGCCTATAAAGGCGAATAAAATTGAAAGGTTGAGTCCCACGTGGCTAACCATCTCGGCAAGGTTTGAAAAGCCAAAATACCCCAAATGCTCTGAAATTAGAGTTGGAAAAAAGAAGGCAGAAATGAAAGGCAGATGAAGGCGAAATAAAGTTGGAAAAGTTAAGTCCCACGCGATTAACCGTTGCAGCAGAATTTGAGGGGCCAAAACTCCTCCCCGATACTCTGGACATCCAAAAGAAAAAGCAAGTGAAAGGCCTACAAAGGCAAAATAAAGTCAAAATGTTGGGTCCCACGTGACCGATCTCCATGGTAAAATTTGGAAAGCCAGGGTCCCCGGGATTAGAGATGAAACCCAATCCCCAGCAAGCAAGCAAGTGGTTGAGATCTTCGTCAAAAGAACTGAGATCAAGCAGTTGAAAATCAAGGCCGCAAAACCGACCATTGTTTCTAACTAACAAATTGTTCTTTGTTTGAAAATCTGAAATAGGTGCAACTCGAAAACAACCTTGAAAGAAGCAGGTGCAACCAAAAGAAATTGTGTAAGGGCTAGAAGGAGCTCTGCAGCAACAACTCCAAAAAGGGAAGTTTCCTCCAAAAAATTCTTTCCCGCATTCACTCACTCTCTGAAAATAAAATGAAAAAAAGAAGGAGAAAAAGAAGGACAACGATGTTGAAAACAATTCAAACCAAAGTAGTATAGGGCCTCCAATCCCTAGCTACACCGTTTCCAACATAGGATATTCCATTCCTTAGTTGATGCCAACATAGAGTCTCTACTCCCTAGTTGATGCCATCATAAGCTGATGCCGACATAACTCGATGCCAACATAGGGTCCCACTCCCTAGTTGATGGCGGCATAACCCGATGATTCTTCCAACATAGGGCCCCACTCCCTAGCAGACACCAGCATAACCTGGTGATCTTTTTCTGACACCAGCATAACCGGTTGATCTACTCCAGATACCGGCATAACCCGATGATCTCTTTTCCTAGCAACAACATAACCTGTTGACCTTTCCAGACACCAGCATTTTCTGGTGATCTTTTTCCGGCAACAGCATAACCTGTTGACCTTTCCAGACACCAGCATAACCTGGTGATTGTTTCCTGACAACAGCATAACCTGTTGATCTTCTCCAAATATCGGCAAAACCCGGTAATCTCAATCCCAGCAACATCATAACCTGTTGACCTTTCCAGAATCCATCATAACCTGGTGATCTTTTCTTGACAACAACATAACCTGTTGATCTTCTCCAGATATCGGGATAACCCGATAATCTCTTTCCCGGCAACAACATAACCTGTTGGCCTTTCCAGAAACCAGCATAACCTGGTAATCGTTTCCTGACAACAACATAACCTGTTGGTCTTTTTCAGATACCGGCATAACCCGACGATTTCTTTTGGCATTAACATAACCTGTTGATCCTTCCAGACACCAGCATAATATGGTGATCCTTTCCTGACAACAACATAACCTGTTGGTGCTTTCCAGATACCGGCATAACCCGGTGATCCCTTTTCCTGGCAACAACATAACCTATTGACCTTTCCCAGTACCAGCATAACCTGGTGACCTTCTTTTGGCTACAGCATAACCTGTTGATCCTTCCCAACACCAGCATAACCTGGTGATGTTCTTCTAATAACAGAATAACCTGTTGATTTCTTCCAGACACCAGCATAACCTGGTGATCCTTTTTTGTCAGCGGCATAACCTGTTGATTTTCTCCTGACGCTGGCATAACCTGGCAATCTTCTCTGACGACGGCATAACCTGTCGATCTTTTCAACATAGGGCCTCTAATACCTAGTTGATTTTACTTTTAGGCATAGGGTATCCACCCAATAGTCTACATTCACTCCGGGTACACCATTCCCTACCTTTCATTGCTTTCAATAATAAAGTAGTATATATTTTATTACAATAACTCACGAAATTTTCCTAGTGAAAACTGGGGCAGAAAATTTCGTTCGTTTGTTCTTGATTTTGCGCAGATTGCAATTTAGGACAATGGATTCGAGATGACCAAAAGAAGAAGTCTCAATTCAGAATTAAAGAAAAGAGATAAACCCCAAAGTACAGAAGCGGAAAAGATGTGGACTGCTCAAGACAAGATTGAAGTCACAAGCAATGCATGTCCCGTCTTGATCCGAAAAAGCTGAAGAAGATTGAACCAGCACCTACAACTAACAAACATCAAGATTCAGATCAAAGTCTGCGTGAAGAAACAACCAAGACTCAAGATCAAGCTTCAAAAGACTCATAGATAGGAATCTTGTAACTCATAGCTGATAGGCTTGTTCAGTTCTTTTACATTTTTGTTTTGATGTAATAACGGAACAGCAGACCGGAGCCTCGGACGGAACCTCACTCGACTCTCGAACTCATCATTCCATCATTCTCCAGAACTACACCGACCTAATTTCTTTATCGCCAAGGATATGTAGGCAACCTTTGAAGCAAGGTTCGGTCAAACCTTTTCAAAATGCTTCCAAATGGAGTACCAAACGGGCAAAAATTGCTCGTAATTGCTCACTTTATCTTTGCCCGAAAACTCTTCATGTTCTCGAGCAAAGAGGGGCAGCTGTGAGCACCTAATTTTTGCCCGCATAGGAAATTACGCCTAAAAAACAATTCAAAATAATTTATTGTTTTTATGAATTTTTGGATTTTTTTTTATTTGTTTTGCATTTAGTCGCATTGTTCATGCATCTTAGGAATATCGTATATCATGAAAATCACAACAAAAATACTTTAGTAATTTTTACATGCATTTTTAATTAATTAATTAATTTAGTCAATTGTTAGATAAATCATTAAATAGGTTAATTTTGCAATTTTTAGCTTTGCATGTTAGATTAATTAATTGGTGGCTAAGCACAAAAGGAGGCTGTTTTGTTTTACTGAAATTTGGCCGACTTCAGCAGTCCGTTTCCTCCATATACCTGTTTCATCCCACACGCTTGGCCCAAAAAATCCTAAACACCCTAATCTTATAAAGAGCTTGCTATTTTTTGAAAATACTTGGACCTAATTTTATCAGATCTCCTCCCCAAAATCGGACCTACCGCCTAAAGACCTGAAGGCCATTTTCTCTCCATTCTCACAAGACTTAAAGACAAAAATTCCATACGTACACAAAGATCATCAGCTTTTTCTCCTCACGGCGCTGCCGTCTTGGCTCCGCCACCAGCCACCAGTGGACCACCCTCTTTCCACCCCAAATGCCACCATAAACCCCACCCCTCCTTCAAAAACAGCGACACGGGCACACACATATACACGAGAGAAAAGAACGGGAAAGAAGGGAGGGGAAAAACGAGAGAAGACAGAACTAGACAGAAAAAAACAGAGAGCAAAAAACGTTTATGGTTTCTACTGATGTTTTCTGGCGCCTTTGGTTATACTAAATCAGATCCGGCTAGGTTTCAATTTTCTGGCGAGGTTGCCGGTCGAGCTTGCCGTTTGTGGTTCCTACTGAAGTTTCTATTGCTGTGTTTGTTTTTCGCTCGAGTTCAATCGTCGAAATTCTCGTTAAGTTGTAATTTTCGGAGATTCAAATATATTGAAAAGCTATTTCAGGTTCGATTTTTCCTTTATCGTTTTGTTTCTAGCATTGATTCACGCTTGAAGGAGACATTCGACCTTCAGTTTCGTTTCTTGATGCCTTGTTTTTGTTGATTGATGTCCTATTTTGTTTTGTCCTCTGGTTTGAAGGCTTTGTTTCATTTGAGCGGCTATGGCAGATTATTTCCATTTTAGGTTTTGGCTTATCTGTTGTTCTGTTTGGAACTACTGTTGGTGACCTCTCTGTTGATGAATTCTTACTGAAACGAATAGCTTCTCTTATGGATTCTTAAAAGGTGATTATAATCACCTGATCAAGCATGAACCTTAGGATATTTCCAGTGATGGTTAGTGATAAAAGGATATTGAAAAAGTTCTGTTAGTTATAACCTGCCATGTCTCAAAAATTTATTTTGCTTGGTAGATTTCTTGTGTTGTTAAGGCTGAAAGTTTTAAGTGTGTCGGGCATACCGTTGAGCTTTCTATTAAAAAGGAATTAGCAATTGTAATATGTAATTTCACGTTAACACGTTAACCTTCTTAACATGTTCATATTGTAGTTTCTACTGTAATATGCAATGCATATTGTTCATATTGCATAACAGCTGGTAGATTTCTTTTAATACGTTAATTTTCTTTGGATACTACTTGATTGGTGATTAATTTTCAGTAAAATCCCCTCTTCTGAGCAATTGCAATATGTCAATTTCTAACCTTTAAAAGGGAATGAGCATGAAAAAATTTCTTTTAGTAAAAGTACTCCACAATCACGGACATTTTCACGCACAATCACCGAGTTAGGGATCACACAATGTATGAGCACTCATAGAGACACCTTTAGGAACGAATGTTTAAAATTATCTGAATTACCTACATACTCGCGTGACGTGATTTTGATTTCTTTTTTACAACCAAAATAAAAATACGCTTTGCGCAACTCTAGTTACTTCTTTAATTGAATTCAATGTCGAGAATTATGTACACGTCCGCGTGAAATGATTTTTAACACATCGCAATCTCAACGAGTTTACGCACACGTGTCCCGTCCAAATAACTCTTTAAATACAAGTGAATAATAAAAGCGGTAAACAATATAAAAAATGCACATAGGTATAGAAGTAGTAATTAAACAATTTAGGCCAAGTTTAATCATGAAGCAACCGTGCTAGAACCACGAAACTCAGGAATGCCTAACACCTTCTCCCGGGTTAATAGAATTCCTTACCCGAATTTCTGGTTCACAGACAATTTAAACAGAGTCAAAATTCCTCGATTTGGGATTTTTAATAAATAAAAGGTGTCCCGGAACACCGTAAAAAATCTGGTGGCGACTCTGAATAAATAAATAAATCCCAAAATCAAATAATGTCACTTAAAGTGGAAAAACTCCCTTATTACACTTACCGGTGAAAAAGGAGGTGTGACAGCTCTGACGTCTCTGCTGGGGAATCGAATCCAGAATCTCTGGTTCAGGGTTCAAGAATTCGAGCTTGTTAATGTGATTTTACTTGGCTTTATTAATTGTTGATATTACTGCACTTCTGTGCCTAATGTGCTAAATGTCATTTATTTCGCTTTGATATTTATTTGAACTGTATTTAAACTGCCTTCTTACGTCTCCTTTTTGAGTCTTCTAAAAATTAGCGCACACGTTCGCGTGGCCCGCCTTTTTGTTAGAGGTCATACCAAGTAAGAAGAACGGGGATGGACCAGCCACTTGGTCGGATAGCCTTTCGTGCTACCGGTACGTCGCTCCCACCCCGACTCGAGTTGTCCGCTCGGGTAAGCCAGGTCTAGAACAAAGCCCCAGGTTTAAACCTAAAATAACAAAACCTCATGCCGGATCCCTAGTAGGAACGCTTATCTGCATCATGTGCATTTTGACTTAGGGGACTCAACACAGGGGTTGGGGTCCTCTAGGACAGAAAAATAACAGAAAAAAATCTAAGAGTGACCCGATATTTAAAAAGGCCTCGAAAGTATGTCAAATATATTTTTTAAAAAGAAGGGAGTGAAAATGAGTCAACATCATATTTTTTCAAGTTTTGTCAAAACTGACCGAACTACACGGGTATGATTCTCACCTGATGTGAGATACGTAGGCAAACCTTATCGGTTCCGGCCCCATTTTTAAAATAACAAAAACTTCAAAAAAATATTTTTCTTTAATTCCTTCTTTATGAGTATTTTTTAAGAAATTCCAAACAAATAAAAGATAAAAAAAAAAGT
The DNA here is from genome assembly GCA_005239495.1 of Nicotiana undulata. Taxonomy (NCBI): domain Eukaryota; kingdom Viridiplantae; phylum Streptophyta; class Magnoliopsida; order Solanales; family Solanaceae; genus Nicotiana; species Nicotiana undulata. The sequence goes on along the minus strand of MDKH01066607.1, from coordinate 3,395 downwards.
TTTAGAACCCAAAAAGATTTTTTCATTAAAAAAAAGAGAAAAATCAAAATACAAAAATATTTTCTATCTTTTTATTTTTCCACAATCTTCAAAAAATCTCAAAAAAATATTTTCCTTCTTCCTTCTTTAGAAACGTCTTTCTTTGAGACCCCAATTTTCAAAAAAAAAAATTAAAAATATTTTTCTTTAAATCCCTCATTAGAAAATCCCAAACGAATAAGAAAAATAAAAAGATTTTTAAACCCAAAAAAAAAAAGAATATTTTCCTTCTTTCCAAAGTCTTTCATATGTTAAAAAATTAAAAATAAATAAAAAAGGGAAATAAAAATCAATCAATACTCAAATAAAAACATATCCTTCAGAAATTTTTTTCCAAAAAAAATAAATCAGAAATCAAAAATCCAAAAAAATAAAATCTTTGTCTTTCTTTAAAAATCCATCTTTTGAAAATATAGAGGCAACATTCAAAATCCAAAATATTTTATTTATTCTTAAAAGAAAGGAAAAAAGATGACAAAACGACTGTAATTCAACAAAAATATTTTCTTCTTACTTTTGAAGTTCTCAAAGTTCAAAACAAAAGAAAAAAAAAAGAATTTTAGAGGTCTTTCATTCAAAAAAATCCACAATTTTTAGAGATAAACCAAAAAAAAAAAGAGATAAAACGAATGAAAATTCAACAAAAATATTTTCTTGTTACTTTTGAAATTCTCAAAGTTCAAAACAAAAGAAAAGAAAAGAACTTTTAGAGGTCTTTCATGCAAAAAAAAAAATCAATCAAATAAAAAAAAATATCCACCATTTTGCTCGAAAATTAGAAAAAATCCAAAAACTAAAAAAATAAAAAATCCAAAAATATTTTCTTTCTACTTCAAGGAGTCTTTATTTCAAAATTTTTAAAATAAATAAATAAATAATCAATCAAAAATGAAAATCCAAAAATAAAATTCTTGCTTCTTTAGAAGTCTTTCTTTCAAACATAAAAAAAATAAAATATTTTCTTTCTTTTTTTTGAAGCATTTCTTTCAAAAATTCAAAAAAATGAAATAAACGAAATTAAAAAAAATGTTAGCTTTATTTACTCCATTCTCAATCTTTCCGAACTACGCAAGATCTGATTCATGCGACGTCATGATACGTAGGCAATCCCCATCGGATTCGATCATAGCCATAAACAAATTGAGTGAAAAATAAATAAGAAAAAAAAAAGATAAAAAAATGAGTGAAAAATAAAGAAAAGAATGAAAAGAAAGTGAAAAATAGAGCGAACAAAAAAAAGTGACAAAATAACTGAGAAAAACAAAGAGCGAAAATAACAAAAAGAGAAAGGAAAAGAAATCTTGATATGGAAAATTCAAAAAAAAGGAAGGAGAGATAAAATTGGAAAGGGACATTTAAAGGCCGGGATGAAACACACAACCATTTAAACACATTGTAGAAGCGTTTAAAAGTTAAGTGCATTGCATACCAACATGCGATTTTCTATATGTTAAATGTCTCAAAACTAACAAGGTTGTTTGATGTGCAAATTAGCCAGGTTTTGGTGCTTGGATTTGTTGGTAGTCTGATTTCCTATCTTTTACAAGATCCAAAGGTAGAGATGGTCTCCGCAAGTAATCTGCCAATCATCGGTCCTGAGGATAGCCCGGCATCGGCTACTCCGCAGCCAGAATCTGCAACTGCAGAAGAAAATAAAATGTTGCGTCTCCGCATGTTGGAAATGTGGGACGCCTAGTCTAATGGTAGGGAACCGCCAAATGTAATACCTGGTTTCCCCGAATTGATCCCCAGTTCAAATGGGCTTTCCAACATCCTTGTGCCCAACCCACTCATCCCATGTGGGCACCCTCTAATGCCGTCTAATGGCCCCGAAATGCCTTCTGTGGATCACCCAAGGCGCCGGATTCAAGGGCGCCGCCAACAAATCCCGCAACGCATCATCACCTCCCATCAGTGCACCACCGATTCAGAGTCTTCAGGGTAGTCATTCTGGTCGTCAGGGACAGTTCTAGGGTTAGTATTCTCAGCAGCCGAGGGCTTGCTACACTTGCGGTGGTTTGAGGCATATTTCCAGGTTTTGCCCCCGAGGTTTTGCTGGTTCTCAGTATCAGGGTTCCCATACCATGGTTCCCGCATCAGGTGCACCCTCTCCCCCTCAGCCAGCTAGGGGTGGTCGTGGTGCCAGAGGTGGAGGTCAGACCCATAGAGGTGGAGGGCAGGTCACGAGAGGTAGGGTTCAGCCCGTAGCAGGTAGACCCAGAGATGTTCAGGTTGGAAGGGCTCTACCCCGTTGCTATGCTATTCCGGCCAGGCCTGAGGCTGAGGCTTCTGACGTAGTTATCACAGGTACGGTATCAGTTTGTAGCCGAGATGCGTTGGTATTATTCGATCCGGGTTCTACTTTCTCTTATGTGTCTTCCTATTTTACCCCTTACTTGAGCATGTCCCGTGATTCCCTGAGTGCTCATGTATATGTATCTACCCCGGTGGGTGATTTTATTGTGGTAGATCGAGTCTACCGTGCTTGCCTAGTAGTTATTGGTGGTATGGAGACTCAGGTTGATCTTTTGCTTCTGGATATGGTGGACTTTGACGTCATATTGGGGATGGATTGGCTATCCCCCTATCATGCTATTCTTGACGTTCATGCCAAGACAGTGACCTTGGCCTTGCCAGGTGTGCCTCATTTGGTGTGGAGAGGGACTCCTTGCCATTCTTCTGGCAGAGTTATTTATTATATGAAGGCTCGGCGTATGGTCGAGAAGGGTTGTTTGGCCTATTTGGCCTATGTTCGTGATTCTAGCGCTGAGGTTCCTTCTATGGAATCTGTGCCTGTGGTTCGTGAGTTCCCAGAGGTTTTCCCTGCTGACCTGCCGGGTATGCCACCCGACAAGGATATTGACTTTTGTATCGAGGTGGCTCAGGGCACTCAACCCATTTCTATTCCGCCATATCGTATGGCCCCGCCAGAGTTGAAGGACTTGAAGGATCAGTTGCAGGACTTGTTGGATAAAGGCTTCATTAGGCCTAGTGTTTCTCCTTGGGGTGCCCCAGTGTTGTTCGTTAAGAAGAAAGATGGCTCACTAAGGATGTGTATCGACTACCGGCAGCTGAATAAGGTTACTATCAAGAACAAGTATCCTCTGCCGAGGATTGATGATCTATTTGACCAGCTTTAGGGTGCTACAGTGTTTTCCAAGATAGACTTGAGATCAGGTTACCATCAACTGAGGATTAGGGCGTCTGATGTACCTAAGACGGCCTTTCGCACCCGTTATGGGCATTATGAGTTCTTGGTGATGTCACTCGGGTTGACAAATGCCGCTGCTGCATTTATGGAGTTGATGAACTGGGTGTTCAGGCCTTATTTGGACTCGTTCGTTATTGTTTTCATT